>KE546968.1:1115797-1395855 GCA_000442125.1 Opeltia flavorubescens | reverse complement strand
ATTATTTATTAGATTATTTATTAGATTATTTATTAAATTATTTATAAAATTATTAAATAAATTAGTAATTAATTTTTTTTTATTAATTTATTTATTTTTTTAATAAATTTTTTATTAGTTTATATATTAGATTATCTATTAGATAAATTTTTAGAAAAATTAACTGGTTTTTTTGGTTTTTGCGCAAAGCTGTTTTTTGGCTACCGGAGATCGACCATCCGCCTAATCTTTGCAGTTGAATAACACATTTAGTTTTTATCTAAAATCAGATATTAGTGGCTTTTTGGAAAGCGTATACTCAGCGCTTTCCGTGCATGCACTTTTTATCTAGATACGATTAAAACTGGCTGAGTTATTCACGTGCAAAGTTTGTGTGTACGGKCGGTTTCGATGGGGGATCTGCACATAGGGGTGGATATCTTGGCGTCCGAATCGGGCGATTTTCGCGGAATTGTACGGAATTATTGTAATTATTAGTAGAAAATAGTTTATTTAATAGCGATAGTTTAAAAAATAGTTTATTCGAATTTAATAACTAAAAAAAAAAATTAAAAAAACTAAATTTAATATTAAAAAAAAAATTAATTTAATAAAACTAATAAAAATTTTTAAAAGATAATATATATTAAAAAAAATTAATTTATTAATAAAAATTTTTTAAAAAATAATATATTCGATATTATTATAAAATATTTATATATTTTTATATTTTAATATAATAAATTATATTATTAAAAATTATATTAAATAATATAAATTTAAATTTTATATTAGAATTTATAAAATAATTGCGTTATATTATTTTATAAAAAGTTTTTATTATAATTAAATAAAAACTATTAGATTTATTCGAGCTAATTAAATTTAAAAGTTCTAGAATATATAATATTAATCTAGAAATTAAATAGCCGATATAATATAAAATATTAAAATTAAAATTTTTATATTTAAATATACTAGATTTTTATAATATAAATAATATTATTTCTATTTATATTCGAGCTAATAAAATTTTAAAATTTTAAAAAATCTAATTTTAAATTAAAAATTAAATAGCCGATATAATTTAAAATATTAATATTAAAATTTTAATATTTAAATATATTGGATTCTTATAATATAAATAATAATATTTCTATTTATAATAAAATATTATTATAAAAGATTTATAATAAAATAATATTATAAAATATTTATATTTAAATAAATAAAATAAAAAATTATATTTATATTATTAATAAATTAATAATATAAAATAGTTTCTATTAATAAAATTCAAAAAATATTATAATATAATATTATAATAAATTATTAAAATATAGATTATATATAATATAAAAAATAGATAATTAAAAAATTAATTATTAAATTTTTATAAAATCGCTATAAAATATATAAAAATATTAAAACCCGCTAGATTTAATCTAGTAATAATACTTCGATATATATTTTTTATAATAGCCTATAGTAGAATTATAATAGATATCTATAAAAAATATAAAAAGCAGTATTTTTACTATTAGTAGCGCCGGTAAAATATTATAAAAAAAGTAAATATTTAATATATATAATTTATATATATTTTTTATTTTTTATAATTTATTATAATATTTTATTTTTTATTTAACTAGTTTTAATTTATATTATAACCGTATTTTTTAATTTAATTTTCTATTTCGATTTAAATTATTTATTTATTATATTACTATTAAAGGAAATATATATATCGATTATAATATTATTTATATATTAAAATAGCTATAATAATATAATATTTATATTTATAAAAGCGTGGAAAATATATATAAAAATATATAACTTGTATAAATAGGTATAATAATAAGGGAAAAATATATAACGGCGAAATAAAAAATTATAATACAGTTAGTAGTATAGTTTATTTCTATATAAAATTAGTATTAGATTATTTGAAATAAATTTAATTTAAAAATACTATATTTTAATATTTTTAAATATTTATTTTTAATTAATTTAAATTAAATTAAATATTCGCTAATATTAATTTAAATTTACAAAAATTCTTTAAATAATATTATTAAATTTATTACTATTTATTATTTTTTTTAACGTTTAATATAAATTATAAATATAAATATAAAAATACTAGTATATATAATAATAAAAATCTTTTTATTATTATTAAATTTATATATAAAAATTATTTTTTTTTTATTATAAATTTTTTAATTATATAAATAACCGTATTATATTCTATAAACTATAATAGATTTATAATAAAACTAGCTTTATAAATATCTATTAAATAAACTTCTATAAATATATTTTAGCCGTTAATTTTATCTAGTTAAATATAAATTCTCGCGATTTTATTAGTAATTTATAGATTATATATATTTTATAATATTACTAATTTCGTTTTTTATATTATATTATAGTAGTTTAGGTAGAATAATAAAAAAATTTTATCGAAAATTAAAGTTTTCCTACTAGTATTAATATATATCTAGAATTTAATATTAAAAAATTATATTTATACTATTATATTATTAAATTTAAAACGTCGGAATATATATATATATATAAATTTTAGCGTATAATTTTTTATATAAATTAATAGTAAATATAAAAAAATTAATAATTTTTAGAATTTAAATTATATATATTTAGTATATAATTTTATAATTTATTTAAATTATTTAATACTACTAGAAATATAAAATATTTATAATAAATAAATAATTATATTTAATATTATTCGTTTCGAGTATTATTATAATTAATAAATAGATAATAAATATAAAAATTTTTAATAAATATATTATTAAATTTTTAAGTATAAAAATTTAAAATATTTTTTAGTTTTTTTATTTTTTTTTTTATTAAATTATATAATAAATATTCTAGTTATTTAAATTTATTATATTATTTATATTATTAAAATAAACGTTTTATTAATAATTTTAGTATAAATTTAATATAAAATCGATATATAGATTTTTTAATACTTTAATCTAGCGCTAAAAATACCGCTGGAAGTTATTTATATATTAAAAAAGCTTTTTTAAAAATCTAATGCTATTTTATTTAAAATCGTTTTATTATTAAAAAAACTTTTATTAATAATACTACTAGCGATTTTAATTTAATTAATTTTCGCGAAATTATTATTATAACTGGTAGATATTATTTTAAAAAAAATTCTAGCGAAATTAATAATTTTTAATAATTTTCTTTAGTATTTTTTAATTATAGAAGCGTTTTTATATTATATTTTTAACTTTTAATTGAATAATAAAATCTAATAAATTTATATAAAAATTATATTAATTAATTTTTTATTATAAATTTAATATTAAATAATTCTATATCTATATAATTTAATTAACGATATTAAATTACGCGTTTTTTTATATTAAATTACTATTTATATATATTTTGTAAAAAAATACTATTTTTTTATATTTTTACTAGTAAATTAATTTATATTAAATAGATTTAATATATTTAATTAATATATTTTAAATTTAATAACTAGTTTTTCCTTTTAGAAATCCAGATTCTCGTTTATTTATAGGCTATTTCGCTAGAAATTATTTAATTTTATAAAAAACTATATTTAAATACTACCGCGAAGATATAAATATAAATTTTAGTATATTAATACCGTATTTTCTATTTATATAATATTTTTAACTATATTAATAAAGAAATTTATATTATAAAAATAGATATTCTATTTTATAATAATAAAATTATTTTTATTATAAATAGTTTTTAATAAATAGAAATTCAGATAACGTATATCTAGTAATTTCAATTTAGCGCTAATATTAATAGTATATTATTATAATTTTAGCTAGTAAATAAAATAGCGAGGAAATTCTTTATAATTATACTAGAAAATAATAAAAAATTTAGTAGCGGAATAAACGGAATAGTATTAAAATATCCCTATTTCTTTTATATATTTTCTAGACTTTTTTAGTTATTATTATATTATAAACGAGTAAATTTTTTAATTTTATTTTTAAATTTATAAAATTTATTATAAATATTATTTAAATATTTAATTATATTATATTTAATTTTATTTAATTAAATATATTAATAATAGAATAAAGTTTTTATAATTTTAAAATATAAATTTATTTTATTTATTTTTTCTATTAATCTATTTAATAATAGAATCGATTATTTATTAAATTTTTTTATTAGCTAATTATAGTTTAAATTCCTTTATATAATTTAATAATATATTGAAATAATATTTATATCTATAATAACTATAAAATTTTATATTTATATAAAATTTTTTAGTAATATTTTTAAAATTTATACTATTTAAATTTATTTTATTAAATATACTCTATATAATTTAAATAAAAAACAATCGAATAATTAATAGTAATTGATAAATAGATAGAATAGAAAAATAATTAGATAAATAGGTAATATAATATATAAAAAATATTTATTTAATTTTAATAAACGGAAAATAATAAATTTCTATCGAAATATTTGAAATATTATTAACTAGTATATAATAAATATAAATAGAATTAATAAATAAAAATATAGAAATATTATAAATTTCTATAATTACTATTATTGAGAAAAATATAGTATATATATAATATAAAAAGTTAATAATTATAAAATTAATTATTAAACTTTTATAAAATCGCTATAAAATATTTAAAAATACCAAGACGCGCTAGATTTAATTCGATAATAATACTTTAATATATATTTTCCACGATACTCTATAATAAAATCGTAATAAAAATTAAATAATAATAAAAAAAATTTAAATTTTATTAATAAATTTATTAAAAGATTTAAAAGATTAATTTTTAAAATAATAAAAAAATAATAAATTAAAAATTATATAATATAGAATATATAAAATATAAAATAGAAAAAATTAATACTATAGATTTTAAAATATATTATTATTATTTATTTAAAAAAGAATTATAAATTAAAATATATAATTAATTTAATTTTTATAATTAATAAATATAAAATTGTATATATATATTAAAATTTTAGAAAATTTAATTTTAGTATAAAGTTTTATAAAAAAAATCGAAATATTCGAAAAAATATATAATTAATATTATAAAATAAAAATAAAATTATTAATAAAATAATAAATAATAAATAAATTATTAATAAAATAAATATTTTAATAATTAGAATATTATTTTTAATAATCGTCGATTCGAATAATTAAAAAATTAAAATAAAGTAATAAATAAAACGGATAATATAAATAAAATAGTTAAAAATATAAATAAATATTATATTCTTTTAATAGCCGTTTTATCTAGTAAATATTATAGTTTTTTTTTTTTCTAATATTAAATATTTAATATTCTATTTTTTTTTATAATTATAAATTATAATATCGTTAAATATAAATTAATTAATCGTTATAGTTTTTTTAATAGGCAATTTATAAAAGAATAATAATAGTAGTTATTTATTATAATAATTTTTTTAATTTATAATATAATTTAATTTATAATTTAATTAAATTAATCGATTTTTCGAATTATAAAATTAGAATTATAATTCGAAATCGGCTTTTTAGCTATAATAAACTTGTTTAATATTAATACTAACGGCTTTTAATAATTTACCAACTATTTTAGGTTAAATTTTTCTAGATAAATTTTAGGCGGATATTCGACTAATTACTTTAAATTTAATCTATTTATTTCGCTATTTTTAATTTAAAAATCTAATCGATTTTATATTAAAATTTTAAAATATATATTTATAAAATAATCAAATATTATTATCCAATATTAATCATTATATTTTTAATATTAATAGAAATAAAATTATAAATAATTAAAATTTTATAATATTCAAAAAATTAATTAATAAATAAATTAATTTTTTTAAATTATTTTATATTTTATTTTAATTTATTTGAAATATAATATTTTTTAAATTAAAATTTTAAATTCTAGTTTAATTTAATTTACAACTATTATTTAATAAATAAATAATTAAAATAAAATTTTAATATTTAATTTATCAAATAAATAAATTAAAAAAAAATTTTTAAAATTATTTAATTATTTAAATAATATAAAAAAAATTATTATAAAATTTAAAATAAAAAAAACTAAAAATAAAAATTTGAAAAAAATTATATATTGAAATTAAAAGTAAATTTAAAAATAAAAATAGATATATATAAAATTTAATATTTATTAAAAAAAAATATATTAAAAATTTATATATAAATTTAAAAAATTATATTATTATATTAATTTTAATAACTATTTTTTATAGAAATTTATCTATTATATTTTTAAATTCTAAAAGAAAATAATTAAAAATAAATTTTTAAAATAAAATTTTAAAAAAAATTTTATATAAATAATAAAAAAAATAAAATTTAATATATATTTTTAAAATAAATTTGTAAAAAAGATGCAATAGCAGGGAAATTGTATAGAAGTATAGGTAATAGTCTAGTATTCTACTATCGTATATACGGAGCTATATATAGAGAATATATATATATTAATATTTAGAGAGCTATAAATATTAAAAGGAATTCCTTTAATTATATAGGCCCCCTTTTCTACCAGTGTAATATGGCGATATAACGTCTTGGCCGAAGTTATACAACGGCTCTGCGATATTATAATAAACTAGACTATAGCCAACTGTAATAAAATTATTAAAGAACTTTTATTATATTTTATAATAAAATTCTTTTTTTTATATAAAAAAAATATTGAATATATTTACTATAATTAAAATAATAATATTAATAGATTTATATTTTTAAATAAATTTTTCCATAAAATTTTTAAAAATTTATTGCTATTTTTTTAAATATAATAAATATTATTTTTTTTAAAAAAAAAAAATATAATTTTTGAAATAAAAATAATAAATACTATTTATTATTTTATACAATTTATAAATAAAAATAATATTTTATTTATATTAATAATAAATTTATAAATAATATATATATTTAATAAATTTTTTAATATTATTTAATTAATAAAATTTAATCGAATTATTAAAAATTTTTTATATATTATATATATAAATTAAAACTTTTATTAATTATTAATTTTCTTTTATATTTAATTTTAAATATTATAAAAAATAAAATAGTTATTAGAAAATATAAATAAAAATATAAATTATAAATTTATAATTTAAAAGTTAAAAAAATATATATATTATATTTTTTTAATTAAAAAATCTGCAATTAAAGTTTTATAAAAAACGAAAAAATTTAAATATAAATTTATTTATTTATTAAATAAAAAAGCCCGAAATTTTTTTAAAAAAATTTTTAAAAATTTTAAATTAATAATAATTTTATTTAATATTTTTTAATTAATATTTTTAAATTTTAAAATTTTTAAAATTATAAAATTCGAAATAATTAATTCCTGCTAAATGGAATAAATAGATAATTAATAATTAAAAAATTAAATAAATTAATTATTCCTCCTTAAATAAATTTTTAAAAATTTTTTTTTTAAAAAAAAATTATTATTATTTTTTCAGCTCTATTAGACTTTTTAGCCCTATTAGATTTTTCAGCCCTACGAGGCTTTTCAGCCCTACTAGTATATTTAGGCCTACTAGCTTATTCAGCGAGCGCACAATGAAAATCGCCAGCGCAAATCTTCTATAGCTAGTAGCGCCACCAATTTTCATTCAAATTTCAGAATTTCTGTACCGTTAGAATGCGCTCGTTAAACGCTTCAAATTGAGCCACTTTACACGTTACTGTGCACGAAATTGACCGAGTTATTTAACTGCAAAATCTGGGTGAAATTTGATTTTCCTCGCTTATTAAACGCAGCTTGTAGCTAATAAATAAGCGGGTAGAAATCAATTTCTTATATAAGCTGGACCCTTTTTTTGCCAAATCTATTATATAAAGAGTAGATTAATAAAAATTTATAAAATTAAAAAAAAAATTAAAAAAATTTATAAATTTATTTAAAAAATAATTATAGTAATAATTAAAAAAAATATTTATAGAATAAATAATAATTAAAAATTTAAAAATTAATAATAATAAATTTATAATTTAAATAAAAAATAAAAATTTAAAAAAAAAAAAAAATTTAAAAACTTTAAATAATATTTATTATAAAAATATTATAAAAATAAAAAAAAATTTAATATATAAAAATTAAATAAAAAAACAATTATTTATTTTTTTATTATATTTATAATTTTTTAAAAAATATAATTTAATAAAAAAATTTTATTTATTTTATATATTTAATTATATATTTTTTGAATATTAATATTATTTATTTTTATCTAATTTTAAATAATTTTATATTTTATAAAAAAATTGAATTCTATTAAAATATATATATATATAATATTTTATTATTATATAATAAATAAAATAATTTAAAAAAAAAACTATATATTAAAAATATTATTTATTTATAAATTTAATATTAAAATTTATTTTAATTTAATTAAAAATCGAAATCTATAAAATTTACTTTAAAGGTATTCTACTAATTCCTAACAAGAAATTTACAGCTGTTTTTTTAGGAATATAATTTTAATTAGCTCTTATTATAACATTATATAAAACTTTATTTTTTCTAAAATAGTAGGTAAAAATAAATTACCTGTATTTTAAACTAGCCTGTATACTAGATAATAAAATACTATTTTTTAAAAATTCCTATTACTAGTTATATCGCTGGAGAAATATTATATTATAAAATATTAAAAAATATTTTTAAGATATTAAAAAGCGTTTTCAAACTATTAAAAGTTTATTTTAAAAAAAACTACTTTTATTTTTATAAGAAATAACCTAGTACTATAAAATTGATTATATAATTAAAATTTTTAAATATAGTATATAGTGTAGCGGTTCAGCTTTTAGAAAATTTAATTAGATTTACTTAGTAATCAGTTTCTAGCGAGCTATAACTAATTAAAAAATGTCAGCCGTAGGTCGAGAGTTCAAATCCGTCAGATTAAATATAAAAAATAGTGATTAGTAATAGAAAAAGATTATTAAACAGTAAAAATAAGCTTTTTTATATAAAATTGCATAATTTTAGTATAAATGCTCTAGAGAATATAGTATAATGGACTTGTATATACGATAATTATTCTTATATAATATTCTCACGAATATAGCTGCGAATATCGTGAGAATATCTTATTGAAAATCTAGTATAGTCCCCTAAAGTAGTTTTAAAAATTTTTTGAAAAGATTTTATATTATTTTTAATTATTTTATAATAAATAATAAAAGAAAAATTTAATATATTTAATTATAAAACTAATATATTAATTTGTATAAAATAATATTAAATAATTTATATAAATATTAAACTTTCAATTTATAAAAATTTGAATAAAATAAAAATAATTAGTTTGATTTTTATAAATTAATAAAATAAATTTAAAAAACGATATATTTTTAATAAAATTATAAAATATTTAAATTTTATAATTTTATATAAAACCGAATTAGTATAATTTATAAAATTTAATTATTAAAAATTTTAATATAATTATATACTATTTAGTAAAAAATTTAAAATATATTTATATTATTTTATTATTTATTAAATAGAATTTAAATAATTTAATCTACTTTTTTTACAATAGAATTTAAAAATATAAAATCCAATTTATATAAAAAGTAGATTTTTATTTATTTATTTATTTGTTCGCAATAAGCTATATTTAATAATCGAGAAATTTTAAAATTCAACTAGATTTTATAATTAGTATAACTTCTTTAATTTTTTATATAATAATTAAAAAAATAATCTAATTTAAAGTATTTAATAAACGTGTTTTAACGGTATAAAAATTTTGAAATTTAAATAAAAACTAGTAGCGCTACTAGCTGTAAAAGATTTATACTAGCGATTTTTATTATACGTTTTACGCGTCGGAATAGATTGGGTTTTGAGGTGGGTTTTAGCAAATTTTGAAAACCCAAAAAACCCCGTTGGTTTTTTTAGCGCCAGGAGCTAGTACTAGCGCGCTGGATTTTAATACGAGCTAGAGCCGTATAAAAACTACATTTTCTATATATATTATTTCTTTATAGCTATTATAGTTATCTAGATATTAAAAATACACTAACGTATTTTTTTCTCTAAGTCCGCAAAACGGGGCCCCGTTTCGATAAAGAAATTACGTTTACTAAAAAGGCTTATAGGGCTGAAATAGCTGATAGAGCTGAAAATTCTAATAGGGCTAAAGAGTCTAATAAAACTAAAAAGCTAAATAAAATTAAAAAATTATTTATAAAAGATTATTTAAAAAAAAATAATTTTTAAAATTTATATTTTTAAAAATATTAAATAAAATATTAAAAATATTAAAAATATTAAATATAATAATTATTATTTTAAGTTTTTTAAAAAAAATTTTGAAAAAATTTCGAGTTTTTTTATTTAATTATAAAACTATAATTTTAAAATTAAAAGCTAAATAAATATAAAATTTATAAAAAATAGAACTATATTTAAAATAAATAACGTATATATCTAATAAAAATTTTAAAAATTTTAAATTATTAATTTTTTATAAATTAATTCTATTATTATTTAAATTAATATTTTTTATATTTATTACGGCTATACTGTATAGATAAAAAGCTGATAAAATAAATAGGGCTGAATAGCTATTATAGCTCGAAAGAAGCCTTTTAAATATATTTATCTAATTAGGTTTAGCGCCTTTTAGCGTCTATATTTATTTAGTTATAGATTTTATAAATAAATAATTTTTTATTTTTAATATAATATTATTACTTTATATTTATTATATAATAAATAATAGTAATTAAAAGTAATTTAGATAAAATATAGTACTATTAATTTTTATCTATATATACTATTATATATTATATAGTATTAGATTTTTTAAATAGGCCTAATACTTTTTCGTTTATTAAACTACTATTTTTTATATATATATTGGAAAACGTCTTTTATTAGCTTCCCGACCCGAAATAAGTATAAACCTTATCGGTTAGTATTAAATAACCGCAGTTATAAATCCGGTTAGATTAATTCTACCCTTATTAATTACTAAAAGAGCTAATTTTTTATAGCTAAATAACTTTATTATTTCTTTATATAATAACGTATAAAGTAGTTTAATTTAAAATACTTAATAAGTATTTTCTAACAGTCTATTTTTTAAAAGAAATAGATAAAAACTAGTTGCGTAATCGCTTTAAGAAAGTTCTACTTTCTAAAATTCGCGACTGTAGAAGAAGATTCTTAGCGTTAAGCTAACTACCAGTCCTACCAGCTACCAGCCGCCAGCTGCCACCAGCAAAATTCCACTGGAACGGTGGCCCAATACTAGTATATTAATATTCGGTTAATAGAATTAATTAAAATATACTCTAGCTTTTAATTTTTTTAATAAAGTTTTAAATACCTTTTATAATAATTTAAAGAATTTAACCGATATTATTATTATACTAGCTTTTATTATAACTATTTTCTATATTAAAAAATTCTAAAAATATATTAAACGATTTTTAAAATAGAATTAGACTTTTATAATAATTTTTAAAATTTATACCGATTATATTTATAAAAAAAATCTAGACTTATATTATTTTTTAATATAGAAATCTTTTAATAGCTGGGTAATTTAAATTAATATAACTTTTATTACTATTTATTTTATAGATTAAAGCGAATATTTATTAATTTTTACTAAAATAATAAACAATTTTTATAATAATACTATTATAATTTTTAAAAATAAAAACTTTTAAATTTATATTAAAGAACTAGCTATAAATTTTACCTAAAATAATTTAAGCTTTTATTTTTACTTTTTAGACTTACTAGAAGATTTATAATAGTTTAACGAATTTGTAAATATAACCGAATTTATTAATATATTTAAATAGCGAAACTATATTTCTAGTACTAAATCCAGCCTATTTTATTTAATAAAATCGGAAAAAAACGTTATACCACTATTAAATATAATAGAAATTCTATTATAATAATAGTAGGGTAGATCTATAAATAATAGTAATTTGTTATAATAATAAAAAGTTTTTTTAAATAAATAATTATTTATAAACGTCTATTTAATTTTATTACTAGGATTTTTTATATAAAACCTCTAGAATTAACTAATTACTATACCGGTAAATTTAATAATTATATTAATAATTATTAAATTATAATAAAAGGCTTATAATATTAATCTATTTTAATTAAATAATAATAAATAGCCCGTAAAGTTTTTAGAATTATATAATATTTATTATAATATATACGCTTTTATATAGCGTATAAAAATTAAATATAAAATAATAAATATATTATTAATATATTATTAATATATTATAATCTAGACTTTTATTTATAAAATAAAATAGTTATATAATTTACTATTATAATTAGTAAATCTACTTATAAATTACTATAATTAAGCGAATATATTAGACTATAATATATATTTTTTAAAAACTATTTTAACGAGTAACCGTTTATTATACTAGTATAATTAAAATAAATATATTATACTATTAATAATATATAAATTTAAAAAAACCTTTTAAAATAATTTAATAGTATTATTATTAAAATAAAAAATATAAAAATAATATTTATTAAAAGTATTTAAATAATAATTTATATTAAATTATATATATATTAGAAAACGTCCTTTATCGGCTTCTCGACCCGAAATAAATATAAACTTTATTAGTTAGTATTAAATAAAGGTAGATATATTTCCGGTTAATACCTTTAACTATTAAAATAACTAGTTTTTTATAGTTAAATAACTTTATAAGTTTTATATATAGTAGTATTTATAGTAGTTTAATTTAAAGCCTTTAACGAGTGTATTTTAATAATATAAGAATTTTAAGAATCGAATAGAAATTAGTTGCGTAATTAGACGTTAAAAGTTTATTTCTATACGACCGTATCGAAATCAGCCCTACTAGTTACCAGCCCTACTAGCTACCAGCTGCTAGCTGCTAGTAGCAAAATCCCACTGGAACGGTAGCCCAATACTTATATTTTAATATCTAATTATAAATATAAATTATAAATAAAACCGTAATAATTACTATTAAAACTTTCTATAAATTTTTTTAAAATAAAAAGAATAATTAGTTTAATATTTATAATAGTAATAAAAACTATAAAATATTAAAACTAAGCTTTTTATAAAAAAATAAAAATAAATAATATAAAAAAGTAACAATATATTAGTTACTATAAAATAACTTCTTTTATATATTTAAATATTTATTTATATACCTAAACTATATATAAAAAAACTAGCCGAGTATATTTTCTACTATATATTAATACTAGAATCTTTTTATAGTTTTATAAACTCCGTTAATTAAAAGTAAACCTAATATATAAAATAATTAATATATTATTTAAAATAGTTATTAGTAGTTTCTATTTAAAACTAATATTTTACTATAGTAAAATTAAACTAGAAATTAATAAAATTATAGTTATTAATAGTATAATAATAGCTAAAATCTATATAAAAGCCGTTAATTAAATAACTAGCGAGTCTACTTTTAATAAAAAGCTTTTAGCGAATAGATTCTAGATAATAGAATAAAATAATATTAAAATTATAAAAATAGCTTCTATTAATTGACGGATTTTATTAAAATTAAATATATAGTAAATAAAAAGCTAAATAAAACTATATATACTACTATAAAAAATTCTAATTGATATAATAATATAATAGAATTCTATTTTATTATAATAAAGCGTATATATTATATAATAAATATAGAGTAATAATATTTTAGTAAAAATAAGGAACTATTTACCTATAGAATCTGCAACTAAATAAATCTAGGCGCTAAAAGGCGCTAAGCCCAACTGGGTAAATATACTTAGAAGGCCTCCTTCGAGTTATAGTAGCTATTTAGTTCTACCTACCCTATTAGCCTTTTATATATACAATATAACCGTAATAAATACCGGTAATAAATAAAACTATTAGCTTTTAATAATAGACTTTTCTTTACTAATAAGCGGCTTTTTAGTTTATTTCTACTACTTAATATTAATATTAATATTATTAGCGGCCTTATTATAGTTTAAAGCTGATTCCGGGTTAAAATAATATTTATATTTTTCTACTAATACTTTAATCTTATTTAAACGGTATATAAATATCTATTAATTATTTTTAAATCTATAACTAACCTAATAAATAAAATATTAAGTAGAAAACCTTTTACTTTTATAAATATAACGCTTATAGAAAATTTATTCGATTTTAAACTTTTTATTATTATTAATAATAATTAAGGGTATAAATATATAGTAGCGCTAGTAGAAATTATTATTAAAATTAATAATAAACTTTAAATATACTATTAATATTATATCGTAGATTTTTATAATAAATAATAGCTTTAAATAATAAATTAATAGTTTAATATATTTAATAATTTTAAAAAGGCCTATTAGTTATTATTTAATCTTTTTAAAAGTAAATTTTAATATATTATAACTTTAATCTAAATATATTTTTATAAAATCGCTAATTTTAAAATAAACTAGTTAATAGTATATATTATAATATTCWTTTATTTTTATTATAATAAAAGTAATAATATTTTTAATATTAATATATATAGACCAGTATTCTTTTAGAATTACTAGTACTATAATATTCCGTATTATAAATATATTTATAGACTTATTTAGATTTGTTAGATCGAGTCGAGTCAGGTCGAATTAAACCCGGATTAATACTAATTTTTAAAACCGAAACTCGACCCGACTATAAGTCGGGTCGAATTTATATTATATTCAGTCGACCGATTATAATTCGACCTAATTAATTTTAGTATTAAAATATTAAAAAATTTAATAATTAATTAAATAAAATAGTTATAAGTTAATTTATAATATTAAATAGGTTTTAATTTATATAAATAATTAATAAATAAATTTAAATAATAATATAATTATTATTTCTATTTTTAAATTAGCGCTATTTTTATAAACTCCTATTATATTTAATAATTTACGCTAAAATTAAATTAAATTCGGGTATTTAAATTCGACCTAAAACCGCCCGAGTCGAGTTATAAAAATTTATAATTTAATTTAGGTCGGTTCCAGTTCCTAATTTTATCTATAAAACCCGGTCGACTAACTAGTTTAAACTTATTAATTTTTAAAATAATCGGGTTATAATAACGAGCTAACTATATTATAATTAGAAAAGTAGCTAATTTTTTAATAAAAGCGTTAGCGGGAGCTTTAAAGCCTTGCGTATTCTTTAATTAAATAACCTATTTAAAGTCTAGTAGATATAAAAAATTTAGTATTTTATAAATTTTCAATTCGAATAATATTTAATTAAGTGCTTTAAATATAAAATTATAGTTTATAAAATTATTAAAAGCTATTAATATTAATAAAAATGGAATAGACTATAACTTAAAATTATTTAATATAATATTATAATAGTATATATTAATTTTGGCGATTTAGTTAAATTATTCTAATATACTATTAGTTTATAAATATTAAATAGTATAATATTAAAAATTAATTTTTAATATTTTAAATATTTAATACTATAATTAACCTATAGATTTTTTATCGCGATTTAAAATTACTATTTATAGTATATTTTAATTTAATTTTATTAATTTATTTAAAAGCTATTTAATCTATTATTTATTACTTTAAATTATTTTTTTAAATATATAAATAACTATTTTAATAAATTTATTTATTATTAATATATAATATTTATATTCTTTAGATAATTTTAATAAAACGAGGTTAAAATTAATAATAAATATATAAAATAATCTTACCGGGCTAAATATTAATTATAAAACTTTATATAAACGGTAATAAGGTATTTAATTAGTTTAATATTATAAATAATAACAAATAGATTTATATAACTTTATTAATATATTATATATATAGAAGCCTTTTATTAAATATTTATAAATATATTTATAATTAAAATAGCCTATTTTATTATATATTAACTAGAATATTTTATTTTCTATATTTATAGGTATTATTAAATATAAACCTTATTTATTATTATTAAAATAGAATAGCGCGTTAATAATATAATATAGTAGTTTAATAATATTATTATTTAATTTTATATTAGCTTTAATAAATTCTTTAATTTTAATCTAGCAGCTTTTTTTTATATATTTATTATTTAATTATTAATAGAATTCGGTTAATATTTCTACTAGATTTATTAGAAAGTAATATATTATAAAAGTATTTATATCGAGTAATTTACTTATTTTAAAATAGTATTTATAATTAGTAAACTATAATAATATATCTAGAATTATATTTATAACTCTAAACTTATAATAAAAATTAAATTTAAATTATTAAAAATATTTAAAAGTTTATACTAAATAGAAGTTAAGTTTTTTTATAGATACCGTATTTAGATTAATTTAACGCGAGATATTAACTATAGTAGAATAGTTTATATAAATAATAGTAATATATTTAACTATTTTAATTATATAGCGAATTTTTTTAATTATTTAAACGATACCTGCAACCTTTAATTTTATAGGTTAATAGTATATTTTAATATTTAATAATAAGCTATTAAAAAATAATATTAATTATTTAGATTTTTATTTAAATTTTTTATTTATTTTATAAATAATTTTATCTATTATTTAATAGATATAAACTATAAAACCGAATTTTTTACTAGCGTTTAGGTTTATATATAATACTAAACTCTTATCAAAATAAACTAGAATCGATAATAATAAAATAAATTTCTATAGATAATTAAATATATTAAACTTTTTAGATATAAATACTACTAATAAACTTTAAATAATAACTTTTTTATTAATATTACCTTTAATAGTAATATTATAATTTATATAAATTTTATATTTCTAAAATAGTTTTATAATAGTTATATAATTACTAATATAATATTAAAAGTAGACTATTAAATTTAGATATTTTTTTAGTTATTAAAATATATATAGAAACGAGAGCTTTAAAATTATTTTTAGCTTATTTTTTATTATAATAAATTTAAAAGTATTAACCTTCTGGTTTAATAAATAAATAAACGTATAGCTAATTAATAATTTTATAGATAATAAATATAGATTTATAGTATTAAATATAATAAAAATTTAATTAAAATACTCTATATACTCTTCTATTAAAAAAAAACTATAATATTATTAATATAAGCTTTATAGAAGGAGCGAAATAAATATAAAATTTTATTTATTATTTATTCTATATAAGCTAATAAATTATAGTAGCTTATTACCGGAACTTTAAATATTTTTTACTTTTAATATAAAACTATTATTAAATAATAATAATATAATTAGTTAATTTATTATTAATAAAAAAAACTTATAAAATCTATTATAAAAAGGACTTTAGCGCTATAAATTTACGTTAGAATTTCTATTTATAATAAAACTAGATAAGTATCTAATATTATAATCTTATTAAATATTTAAATATTAATTATAATATAGCCTTTAAAACTTTAATTAGTATTTTTCTAAATTATAAAATAAAAAAATAAAAATAGAATAATTATAATAATCTATTTTATTTAATTTTATTTATAAAATTTATTAAAAATTTTATCAATAACCTTTTTATTATAAGTACTAATAAAGTATATATAAATTTATCTAGATTTATAAATCTATTCCTAGTTTTTTATTAATAAAATATCTATATATTTTAACTCTAATATATTAATTATATTACCGGTATTTTACTATAAATATAAATAATATTTAATTAAAGTAGTTTAAATTGTTTATTTAATTTATATTCTAAAAATTATTATTTTTATAAAATATATTATTTCTATTTAATAATTAGAATTAATAAATAGTATAATAATAGTATTAAAGATTTTAATAGCTATTATAGCAGCTATTATATAGCGTTTAAAATTTTTGAATTACTATTTAAACTTTTACTTTAATATTTTAATAGCTAGTTTATAATTTTTTAAATTAATTTAATAATACTTATTAATTTTATATTCTTAAATAATACCTAATTAAATTTTTATAACTAATTAAATAAAAAATAATAAATTATTTTTAATATAAACCTATTTAAATATATAATCTATAATAGTAGCACTAGGCTACCGTCCTAATAGGATTTTACTACTAGCAGCTAGCAGCTAGTAGGACTGAATAGTAGGGCTAGCCGCTAGTTCTTAATTAACCTAACACGGCTAAATCTTCTACGTATTATAGCGCTACCAATTTTCGTCCGATTTTAAAAATTTTTATACCGTTAAAATACGCTTATCAAGCGCTTCAAACTAAACTACTATACACGAAATCAGTAGAGTTATTAAGCTATAAAAAAACCAGCTATTTTAGTGGTCGAAACACGAAAACGTACTAGGCCCGAAATATATCTACCTTTATTTAATACCAACCGATAAGATTTATACTTATTTCAGGTCGGAAAACCGATAAGAGATATTTTTTAATATATATATAACGAGCACTAGGCCACCGTTCCAGTGGGATTTTACTATTAATAGCTAGCAGCTAGCAGCTAGTAGAGCTAGCAACTAGTAGAGCTAATTTCGATATAATTGTATAAAAATAAATCTTTAATATTTAATTACGCAACTAATTTTTATCCGATTTTTAAAGTTTTTATACTATTAAAATACGCTTATTAAAGGCTTTAAACTAAACTACTATAGATACTACTATATATAAAAAAAATAAAATTATTTAACTATAAAAAACTAGCTGTTTTAATAGTTAAAGGCGCTAATTAAAAATATATCTATCTTTATTTAATACTAATCGATAAAATTTATATTTATTTCGAGTCGAAAAGCCGATAAAGGATATTTTCTAATATATATATAATATATATAATTAATAAAAATATCTAGAGTTTTTAACTTGTAAATAAAATTATAATTTTATAAAAAATTTAAAAAACTTTAATAAAAACTAGCGATTTTAATAATTCTACTAGCGTATAATAATATTATAATATATTAAATACTATAAATAATAATATTTATTCTAATATTTTTAATACTAGTAATAATTAGTACTATTATATTATTATAAAAGCTAATAGTTATTATATTTATAAATAAATATCTATCGATATTTTTTAACTTTATAATATAAATATTAATAAGTATATTAACGTTTAAATTATTTATTAAATAGAATTCACGTATAATAATAGTAAATTCTATAACCTTTTTATTAAATATAAAAATTTTAATAATAATAAATTTAATAATATTATATTACCTCTCGTTAATACCTTTAATATTTATAAAAGTTAATATTTTCTAAATTATAGTATATAATAGCTATTTTAATAGAAAGTTTCGGTTAATTAAATCTATTATATAGCCTATATTCTAATAAAAGCTATAATTTTTAGTATTTAATTATAAATAAATATCTATAGTTATATAATAATATCTTTAAAAGGTAAAGCCTATTATTAATATATTTTCTATAATTAAACGAATTAACTAGGGTATTTATAATAATAGCTACTTAATAATCTCTAGTTTAATAATTTCTAGTATATTTTTAAATAATTTAACTAGTTTTAAATAAATTTACGCTAATATTAGTAGAATATTTCGTTTAATAATTAGCTTAATTATAGTAACTATAGCTAGAAAAAGTTTTTTATTATAACCGGAGCGTAAATACTAATATAAAATATTATTTAATTTAAAAATTTCGTTATATTTATTATATTAATATATTTTAATTAATTTAGATTCTATATATTTTATTATAATAAAATAAAATTCTATTATATTACTATATAAATTAGAATTTTTAACGGTAGTATATAGAATTTTATTAGATTTTTTATTTATTATATATTTAACTTTAATAAAATTTATTAATTAGTAAAAACTATTTTTATAATTCTAATACTATTCCGTTATATTATCTAGAACCTATTTATTAAAAGTTTTTTATTAAAAATAAGCTTATTAATTATTCAGCTAGCGGCTTTTATATAGATTCCAATTATTTTTATATTATTAATAGCTATAATTTTACTAGTTTCTAGATTAATTTTATTATAACGGAGTTATATTTTTAAATAAAAACTATTAATAATTATTTTAAATAGTACGCTAATTATTTTATATATTAAGCTCGCTCTTAATTAGTAGAACTTATAAAATTAAAAAAAAATTCCGATATTAATATATAATAGAAAATATATTTAGTTAATTTTTTTATATATAGTTTAGATACGTAAATAGATATTGAAATATATAAAAAGGATTATTTTATAATAGTTAGTATATTATTACTCCTTTACGTTATTTTTTTTTTATTTTTTTTTAGAAGGTTTAATTTTAATATCTCGCGGTTTTTATTACTATTATAAATATTAAATTAATTATTCTTTTTATTTTAAAGGAATTTATAAAAGGCTTTAATAATAATTATTATAGTTTTATTTAAAATTAATATTTATAGTCGAATATTAAAATATTTAATACTAATTATTATTTAAATATTTTTAATAAATATTATCTTTATATTTTTTACTTTAATAATAATATTATTAAAATATTTTAAAAAGTCTTTTTAAGCCTATATATTATTAATAGTATAGTATATTTATTTTAATTATACTAATATAATAAATAATAGCTCGCCGAAATAGTTTTTAAAAAATATATATTATAGTTTAATACCTTTACCTAATTATAGCGATTTACGGGTAGGTTTACTAATTATATCAATAAATTATATAACTACTTCGCCTTATAAATAAAAATCCAGGTTATAATATATTAAAGATATATTTATTATTTTATATTTAATTTTTATATATTATATAAAAGTATATATATTATAATAAATATTATACGACTTTATTAATTTTATAAGCGGTTTATTACTATTTAATTAGAATAAATTAATATTATAAACTTTTTATTACGATTTAATAATAGCTAATATAACTACTAGATTTATTGGTATAATAATTTAGCTACTATTTAATAAACTTTTTTTTATTTTTATAATATTCTTTTAGCGAATATTATTTAAAATATTTAAATAATAATTTTTTTTTTTTCAGATTTTTATTTTTTATTAAACTGCGAATTTTTTATATTTTTTTTTTATTAAATTTAAAGTAATAGTCTATTATATAAATATAATTTTTAGCTATTATTAAAGTTTACTTATTAAACTATAGCGCTGGAGTTATAAATTCCCTTTATTTCCTTAAAATTTTCGCTTAATTTTATAAGTTCTAGCTAACCTAGTAGATAAATAAACTTAAAACTTATTTTCTTAAACTTTTTATATAATTTTTACTATGACTCTTCGATTTAAAAAAGATTATAATAAAAAGCCGTAGTTTAAATATATATAGAAAATAGATTTTTTAAGTATTTAAATTATAATTCTATAATTTATAATTTTAATAGTATTTTTAAATAATTATTTAAATTTTTAATTTTTTTCAAACTAAATATTAATACAATTTCTCCTAACTAGTAAAAGCTTTATTTAATATATATAATATATAAAATTCCTTATAACCCATTTAAATTATATATTGCGGCCATACCGTATAAGCAGAAGGCTGATAGAGCAGGTAGGGCTGAATAGCTACCGTGGCTCGAAGGAAGCCTTCTGAGTATATTTACCTATTAAGTTTACCGCCTTTTAGCGCCTATATTTATTTAGTTATAGATTCTATAGGTAGATAGTTTTTTACCTTTAATATAATATTATTATCTTATACCTACTATATAATAAATAGTAGTAATTAAAAGTAACCTATATAAAATACGGTACTATTAACTTCTATATATATATATTATTAACTATTATATAGTATTAGATCTTCCGGGTAGGTCTAGCGCTCCTCCGCCTACTAGATTACCGCTTCTATACTAATACTCGGTTAATAGAGTTAACTAAAATATACCCTAGCTTCTAGTCTTTCTAGTAAAGTTCTAGGTACTTTTTATAATAATTTAGAGGATTTAACCGACTTTACTATTATACTAGCTCTTATTATAGCTATTTTTTATATTAAAAAATTCTAAAAATATATTAAACGGTTTTTAAAATAGGATCGGGCTTTTATAATAATTTTTAGAGCTTATATCGACTATATTTATAAAAAAAATCCAGGTTTATACTATTTTTTAATATAGGAATCTTTTAATAGCTAGATAACTTAAACTAATATAATAAAAGTTAGTATAGTTTTTATTACTATTTATCCTATAGATTAAAGCGAGTATTTATAAATTTTTATTAAAATAATAAAATATTCCTATAATAATACTATTATACTTTTTAAAACTAAAAACTTTTAAACTTATATTTAAGAGTTAGCTACAAATTTTATTTAGAATAGTTTAAACTTTTATTTTTATTTTTTAAACTCGCTAAAAGATTTATAATAAATTAATAAATTTATAAATATTATTAAATTTATTAATATGTTTAAATAATAAAACTATATTTTTAGTATTAAATCTAGTTTATCTTATTTAATAAAATCGGAAAGGAGTATTATACTATTACTAGATATAGTAGGAATTCTACTATAATAATAATAGAGTGGATTTATCATATATATATTGGAAAACGTCTCTTATCGGCTTCCCGACCCGAAATAAGCATAAACCTTATCGGTTGGTATCGAATGACCGCAGTCACAAATCCGGTTAGTGCCCCCAACCACCAAAACAGCTGTTTTTTTTACAGCTGAATAACTTCGTCATTTCTGTGCACAGTAGCACCTATAGTAGCTCAAATTAAAGCGCTTTGCGAGCGCATTCTAATGCTGCAAAAATTTCGAAAATCGGATCAAAATTGGTGGTGCTACAGCGCGTAGAAGTTTTGGCCGCACTGCGCTGGCTGGCAGCCCTACCAGTTGCCAGCCCTACCAGTTGCCAGCCCTACCAGCTGCCAGCCCTACCAGCTGCCAGCAGCAAAATCCCAATGGGACGGTGGCCCAGTGCTAGTAAGTAATAATAATTTATTATAATAATAATAAGCTCCTTTAAATAAATAACTACTTATAGACGCCCGTCTAGTTTAATTATTAGAATTTTTTATATAAAATTTCTAGAATTAAATAATTATTATATTAATAAACCTAATAGTTATAATAACGATTATTAAATTATAATAGAGGGCTTATAATATTAATTTATTCTAATTAAATAGTAATAAATAGCCTGTAAAATTTATAAAATTATACCTATAATATTTATTATAATATATACGCTTTTATATAGTATATAAAAATTAAATATAAAATAATAAATATATTATTAATATATTATAACCTAAATTTTTATTTATAAAATTTTTTAAAGATTATTTTAGCGAGCTACCGTTTATTATACTAGCGTAATTAAAGTAGATACGCTATACTATTAATAATATATAAATTTAAAAGGACTTTTTAAAATATTTTAATAATATTATTATTAAAATAAAAAATATAAAAATAGTATTTATTAAAAGTACTTAAATAATAATTAGTATTAAATATTTTAATATCTAACTATAAATATTAATTCCGGATAAAACTATAATATTTATTATTAAAACCTTCTATAAATTTTTTTAAAATAAAAAAAATAATTAATTTAATATTTATAATAGTAATAAAAACCGTAAAATATTAAAATTAAACCTTTTATAAAAGAATAAAAGTAAATAATATAAAAGAGTAGTAGTATACTAGCTATTATAAAATAATTTCTTTTATACGCCTAAATATCTATTTATATATCCGAGCTATATATAAAAAAATTAACCGAATATATTTCCTATTATATACTAATACCGGAATTTTTTTACAGCTCTATAAACTCTATTAATTAAAAGCGAGCCTAGTATATAAAATAATTAGTGTATTATTTAAAGTAATCGCTAGTAGTTTCTATTTAAAGTAATTACTCCGCTATAATAAAATTAAATTAAAAATTAATAAAGCTATAGCTATTAATAGTATAATAATAGCCGGAATCTATATAAAAGCCGCTAGCTAAATAACTAGTAAGTTTATTTTTAATAGGAAGCTTTTAGCGAGTAGGTTTTAAACGATAAAATAAAGTAGTATTAAAGTTATAAGAATAATTTTTATTAATTAACGGACTTTACTAAAGCTAAATATATAGTAGATAAAAAATTTAATAAAGCTCTATATACTACTATTAAAGATCCTAACGAATATAATAATATAATAGAATTCTACTTTATTATAATAAAGCGCGCGGAATTTAAACTAGTTAAAATATACTAATATAATAAATATAACGAAATTTTTAAATTAAATAACGCCTTATATTAGTATCTACGCTCCGGCTATAATAAAAAACTATTTTTAGCTATAGCTATTACGGTTAAGCTAACTATTAAACTAAATATTTAATTAGTATTAGCGTAAATTTATTTAAAACTAGTTAAATTATTTAAAAATACGCTAGAGGTTATTAAACTAGAGGTTATTAAATAGCTACTATTATAAATATCCTAATTAATTTTTTTAACCGCGAAGGATAAATTAACGGTAGGCTTTACCTTTTAAAAATACTATTATATAACCGTAGATATTCGTTTATAATTAAACGTTAAAAATTATAGCTTTTACTAGAATATAGGCTATATAATAAGCCTAATTAACCGAAAATTTCTACTAAAATAGCTGTTATATACTATAATTTAAAAAATACCAGTTTTTATAACTATTAAAAGTATTAATAAAAGGCGATATAATACTATTAAATTTATAATTATCGAAATCTTTATATTTAATAAAGGAGTTATAGAGTTTATTATTATTATACGCGAGCTTTATTTAATAAACGATTTAAGCGCTAATATATTTATTAATATCGATATTATAAAGTTTAAAAATATTAATATATATTTATTTATAAATACAATAATAATTAGCTTCTATAATAATATAATAATACTAATCGCTACTAGTATTAAAAATACTAGAATAAACGCTATTATTTATAATATTTAATATATTATAATACTATTATACGCTAGTAAAACGATTAAAATCGCTAGTCTATACTAAAAATCTTTAAATCTTCTATAAAATCGTAATTTTATCTATAAATTAAAAACCTTAAATACCCTCGCTAGCTATATATATATTATAGATTATAGATTTAAATAAGTCTATATTCGGAATAATTTACTATTTTTTATTTAATTAATTATAAAAATTTAGTTAAATACTATTTATAATTATAAAACTAATAAATATTATTAAATTAGTTTAAAAAACTATAAACTAGTTATTAAAACGTTAAAATAAAAATTTAGATAGTTTTTAAAAAACTTTAAACGCTATATAATAGCCGCTATAATAGCTACTATAGCTTTAAATACCGCCGTTATACTATTTATTAATTCTAACTATCGGATAGAAATAGTATATTCTATAAAAATAATAATTTTTAGAATATAAATAAAATAAATTATTTTAATTATTTTAATTAAACGCTACCCGCGTTTATAATAAAATACTAGTAATATAATTAATATACCAGAATTAAAATATATAAATATTTTATTAATAGAAAATTAAAAATAAATTTATAAACCCGGGTAAATCTATATATACCTTATTAGTATTTATAATAAAAAAATTATTAATAAAGCCTTTAATAAGCTTTATAAATAAAACTAAATAAAATAAATTATTATAGCTACTTTATTTTTATTTTTTTATTTTATAATTTAAAAAAAGACCGATTAAAACCCTAAAAATTATATTATTATTAATATTCGAGTATTTAATAAAATTATAATACTAAATATTTAATTAGTTCTATTATAAATAGAAATCCTAATATAAATTTATAACGTTAAAGTTTTTTCTATAATTAATTTTATAAACTTCTTCTACTAATAATAAATTAATTAATAATACCGCTACCGTTTAATAATAATTTTATATTAAAAGTAAAAAATATTTAAAGTACCGATAATAGATTACTATAATTTACTAGCTTATATATAATAAATAATAAATAGGATTTTATACCTATTTTATTTCTTTTATAGAATTTATATTAATAATATTATAGTATTTTCCTCTTTAATAAAAAAATATATAGAATATTTTAATTAAATTTTTAATATATTTAATACTATAAATCTATATTTATTACTTATAAAATCATTTATTAACTATATATCTATATATTTATTAGGTTAGAAGATTAATACTTTTAAGCTTACTATAATAAAAAATAAGCTAAAAGTAATTTTAAAGTTTTTATTTTTATAAACGCTTTAATAGTTAAAAAAATATTTTAATTTAATAGACTACCTTCGGTAGTATATTAGTAATTATATAGCTATTATTAAACTATTTTAAAAATATAAAACTTATATAAACCGCGATATTACTATTAAAAGTAATATTTATAGAAAAACTATTATCCGAAATCTACTAATAATACCTATACTTAAAAAGTTTAACGTATTTTATTATCTATAAAAATTCTTTTTATTATTATTAATTCTAGTCTATTTTAGAAAAAGTTTAATACTATATATAAATCTAAATATTAATAAAAAATTCGGTTTTATAATTTATATTTATTATAATATAGATAAAATTATTTATAAAATAAGTAAAGAACTTAAATAGAAATTTAAATAATTAATTCTATTTTTTAATCGCTTACTATTAGACGCTAAAATACGCTATTAATTTATAAAATTAAAAGTTGTAGGTATTATTTAAATAATTAAAAAAATCCGCTATATAATCGAAATAGCTAAATATATTACTATTATCTATACGGACTATTCTACTATAATTAATATCTTATACTAGACTAATCTAAATATAGTATTTATAAAAAAATTTAACCTTTATTTAATATAAACTTCCGAATATTTTTAATATTTTAAATTAAATATTTATTATAAACCTAGAATTATAAATATAATTCTAGATATATTATTAAAGCTTATTAGCTATAAATATTATTTAAAAACGGACGAATTACTAGATATAAATATTTTTATAATATATTATTTCCTAGTAAATTTAATAAAAATATTAACCGAATTTTATTAATAATTAATTAATAGGTATATAAAAAAAGGTTATTAGACTAAAATTAAAAAATTTATTAAAACTAATATAAAATTAGATAATAATATTATTCAACTACCGTATTATATTATTAACGCGCTATTCTATTTTAATAATAATATATAAAATTTATATTTAATAATATTTATAAATATAGAAAAGGAAATATTCCAGCTAGTATATAATAAAATAGGCCACCCCGGCTATATATATACGCACGAATATTTAATAAAAGGCCTTTATATATATAATATATTAATAAAACTATATAAATTTTTTTACTATTATTTATAATATTAAATTAATTAAATATTTTATTACCGCCTATATAAAGTTCTATAACTAATATTTAGCCCGGTAAAACCGTTTTATACGTTTATTATTAATTTTATTTTTATTTTTTTAAAATTATATAAAGGATATAATTATTATATATTAATAATAGATAAATTTACTAAAATAATTATTTATATATCTAATAAAACTATTTAAAGTAGTAAATATTAAGTTAAATAATTATTAAATAAATTAATAAAACTAAATTAAAGCGTATTATAAATAATAATTTTAAATTATAATAAAAAGTTTATAGGTTAACTATAATACTAGATATTTAAAATATTAAAAGTAGATTTATAGTATTCTATTACCTAGTATTTATAAACCGATAATATATTAAAATAGTTTAATTAAACTATTAAAACTACTATATACTATTATATTATTATACTAGACGATTTTAGATTATAATCTATTATTTTTTTATAAATATTAATAGCTTTTACTAATTTTATAAACTATAGTTTTATATTTAAAATATCTAATTAAATATTATTTAAATTTAAAATTCGCGAAATATTAGATTTTTTATATCTACTAAACCTTAAATAAACTATTTAACTAGAAGATATACTAGGCTCTAAAACTCCCGCCGACGCTCCTATTAAAAAACCAGCTGTTTTTCTAGCTATAATACGGATAGTTTATTATTATAACCCGATTATTTTATAAACTAATAAGCTTATAAATATATTTATAATACGGAATATTATAGTATTAATAACTATAAAAGAGTACCGGCTTATATATATTAATATTAAAAATATTATTACCTTTATTATAATAAAAATAAAAGAATATTATAATATATATTATTAACTAGTTTATTTTAAAACTAGTAATTTTATAAAGATATATTTATATTAAAGCTATAATATACTAGAGTTTATTTTTAAAAAGATTAAATAATAGTTAATAGACCCTCTTAAAATTATTAAATATATTAAACTATTAGCTTATTATTTAAAACTACTATTTATTATAAAAATTTATAATATAATATTAATAATATATTTAAAGCCTACTACTAATTTTAATAATAATCCCTACTAGTACTACTATATACTTATACCCTTAATTATTATTAAAAATAATAAAAAGTTTAAAATCGAATAAATTTTCTATAAGCGTTATATTTATAAAAATAAAAGGTTTTCTACTTAATATTTTATTTATTAGGTTAGTTATAGGTTTAAAGATAATTAATAAATATTCGAATACCGTTTAAAGAATATTAAAGTATTAATAGAAAAATATAAGCGCTATTTTAATTCGGAATCGGCCCTAGATTATAATAAAGCTATTAATAATACTAATATTAATATTAAGTAGTAGAAATAAATTAAAAAGCCGTTTATCGGCGAGGAAAAGCCTACTATTAAAGACTAATAGTTTTATTTATTACCGGTATTTATTACGGCTATACCGTATAGGTAGAAGGCTAATAGGGTAGATAGGGCTGAATAGCTACCGTAGCTCGAAGGAGGCCTTTTAAGTATATTTACCTATTAGATTTAGCGCCTCTTGGCGCCTATATCTATTTAGTTGTAGATTCTATAAATAGATAATTCTTTACCTTGTATACAATATTATTACCCTATACCTATTATACAATATTATATTTACTATACGCTAGTAGAAAAAACTATTAAATATAATTATTATTTATAAATTAACTATTAATATTAATAGTATATTTATACTATTTATAAATAGTATAAAATATAGGACTTCGCCTACTATTTTATCTAGAAGAAAATATTTATTATATCTAGGTAGAATAGCGGTAGTATTTTAAGTAATTTAAGGATAAATCTATTTAAAAACGCGGGCCCGTTAATACTACTACTCTAATAACGGTAAATATAATCAAACCTTTTATTTTTATAATAAAAAAAGCTTCTATTTCGCTATAAAATATAGTGAATAATATTTAGTAAATTACTAATAAAATATATATTAGTTATTTTTTTTTAAATATCTATTTGAATTTTTTATTAATAGTTTACTTTTGAATATAATATAATAATAGTTTTTTTTTAAAAATATAGAAATATTATAAACTAGTTTATAAAAATAAAAATTATTTAAACTAGTATAATAATATAAATTCTTTAATTTATATATAAATTTCTAGTAATAATTCTCGAAATAATTAATAAGTTTTATATAATCTACTTCTTTTTTTTAATTTTTAGGTATATTTTTTATTCTAGCCCTTATTTTTTTTAATATACTTATCTTTAGTTTTATTTACTTGAAATTTTTAATAAATTCTTTTATATTATCTAAATTACTAACTAGTTTTTAAAAATAATTAAAAGGTATAATATTTATTTAATAAATTATATATAAAAGTTTATTTTTAATTATACGCTTATTAAATATTTATTCTATTTTTTATTTTTTTTTCTTCTTCTATTGAAATAGGCTAAAATTTAGATTTAATAATATAAAAGTATTTCAATTTCAATAAATTAATCTAAAATATAAAATAGATTTTTTTATATTATTTAAATAGGCTAAAAAAAATTTATTTATTAATTTTTTTTAGAATTTTAAAAGGCCTTAATTATTTATAGTTTAGCTTTTTTTAAAAGTTTAAAATAGAAATATTAATATTTTATAATAGTATTTTATTATTTATTTAAAAATTTATAGCTTTATAATAAATATTATAATATTTTATTTATTATTTAAAAACTTTTTTATAGAATTTAACTAAAAATTCCTTTAAATTTTTTAATTAATTTATTTTTTTAAATTTTAAAAACGTTTTTTTTTAAGTTATATTTTTAAATTTAATTTTTAAAATAGTAATATACTTTTTAAATAATTTATTTAGCGGTTTATTAGTATTTATATATATATTATTATTATAAATTAATTTTATTAAAAGTAATAATTCCAATAGATTATTCTATTTAAAATTATAATAAATTTATAAGTAATATTTTAAAATTTAATTTTAACGTTTTATTTAGCTATTAATTTAAAAATAAATCTAATATTAAATATCTTTTTAATATTTAAATAATAATAAAAAATACTTTAGAATTTATTTATAAAAAGTTATTTTTTATTATTAATAATTTTTTATCTAATTTTATAATATTTTATAAATTCGCGTTATAATAGCTTTATAAACCTTTTTATATTAATATTTTTAATAGTAAAAATATAAATTATATATTTAATTAATTTATCTGTTAATATAAAAATTAAATTATAGGTCTTTATTATATAAAAGTCGATTGTAGATAATTAATTAGTAGTAAAGTTTATTATTATTATATAAAATAGTTTTATATTTTTTAATAGAATAAGTTTTAATTAATTATAAAACCTATAATAATAGATTTATACTTTTCAATAATTAAAATATATTTTAAAATAATTTTCTTTTTTTTTAATTATATTTAATTAATAATATTTTTTATAAACCGAATTTTTTATTTTTTTTTTATAAAATAACCCGCTTTAAAATTATTATAATTTATATAAAGAATTTTTTTATTTATTACTAGATTATTAAATATATAAATTATTAAATCTTTTTAAAGTAATTTATTCATTTTAATTTTTTATTTTAAAAGTTCTTTTTAATTAATAATAGATTTTTAGTATTATTCCTCTTTTATAATAAAGGCGTTTTTTTATTAAAGTTAAAAAAGCTAATTTATTATAAATAATTATATATTTAAAAAAGATTTTTGAAATTTAATAACCGATTAAATTAAAAGCTAGAAATTTATAAAATCTAAAAATTTATAAATTCTTTTAAATTCTTTTTTATTTTTATAAATAATAAAAATATTTATTATATATATATTAGAAAACGTCCCTTTTCGGCTTCCCGACCCGAAATAAGTATAAACTTTATCGGTTAGTATTAAATAAAGGTAGATATATTTCTAATTAGCGCCTCTAACTACTAAAATAGCTGGTTTTTTATAGTTGAATAACTTCGTTAATTTTATTTATAGTAGTATTTATAATAGTTTAATTTAAAGCCTTTAACGAGCGTATTCTAACGGTATAAAAATGTTAAGAATTAGATAGAAATTAATTGCGTAATTAGATATTAAAGATTCGTCTCTATATAACCGTATCGAAATCAGCCCTACTAGTTGCCAGCCCTACCAGCTACTAGCTGCTAGCTGCCAGCAGCAAAATCCCACTGGAACGGTAGCCCAGTGCTTATAGTTATTTAACTATTTAATTATATTATTAAAGCTTTTATAAATTTAATTATTATAAATATTCTATTTTTATTGGTTTTTTTAAACTAGTAGTTTTTATTATAAAGTTTATTGTATAAAATTAATAGAAAATAATTATTATTATTTTTACTATTATTAGATTTTATAATATTAAATCTTTTAAATAATATATCGGCTAGATTTAATAAACCCTTTTAGTATTTTATATAGAAATTAAATATAATTAATTTTTTTATTTATTATATTTATTTTACAATAAATATTTATATAATTTCAAAATATTTAAATTTATTATAATTTATAATTATATTAATTTTTTTTTTAGCTTCTTATAAGTAATACCGCTAATTTTTAAAACCTAATATTATAATTTATAGCTTTTTATTATATATATTTTTATAGAATTTTACGCTTTTAAATTAATAGCTAAAGAATATTATTAATTATTAGTAGACTGGTCAGGTCGAGTCGGATCGGGTCGAATCGAACCCGGGTTTTTAGCTTAATAATCGGTTCTAGATTAGGTTACTAACGAATCGGGTCGAATCTAGGGTTATTAGCGAGTTAGGTTAGTTCCAGATTCTAATTTTTAAACCGAAGTTTAGATTAGATTATAAAACTTAAATTAATAATTTAATTTAATAATTTAATTTAACCTAATTTTTTTATAAATTATACTAGTAAAAACTTAAATTCTAAAATTTAAATAAAATTTTTATTTAATTATTATTTTTAAATTATATTATTTCTAATTTTAATTTAATTATATTAATTAATAAATAAAATTTTAATAAAAAAGATTAAATAATTTAAACTTTAAATAAATTTTATAATCAATATTAAAAAAAAATATATTTATTTTTTTTATTTATAATTATAATAAATATATAATATTATTAAAGAATAATAAATTTTCAATATTTAAACTTTTTATTTAATTTAAATATATACTATATTTAATTAATAATAATATCAAGCCGATTTATAAAATTAAAAATAAACTATATATTTTTATTTTAAATAATTAAATATTTCGCGTAAATTATAATAAATTAAATATTTATTATATATTAAAATTATAGTACTAGTAATATATAAAAATAAGATATTTACTTTTAAAAAATATTATTATATAAACTTTTATAGTTTTATATTATATATTTAATATATTTAATTAAATATAATTAATTATAGAATTTTTATAATTATTAACCTTATAATTTTATATATTAAAAAGTAATTCCTATATTAAACGGTTAAATAGTACTTTTAAAAGTAATAATTTAAGAATTTTTTAATACTAATAGATTTTTTATAAAATAATAATATCTAATTTAAAGTAATATTATTATTAATATTAATATATTTCGCTATATAAATAAAATATTATTATTTTATATTATTTTATTAATTTTTTTTAATCGATTTTTCTATTATAATAAACTTTTTTTTTATAATTAATTTTTTTATTATAAATAACTATTTTTTTACTATATTTTTTATTCTATATATCTTTTTTATTTTAAATATTTATAATATAAAATAATTTAAAACGGTTTTTTTTTAATATATTAATTTTACTAATTAAATATATATTTATTACTAAATAAATTTATATTTAATAAACTTTTATAATTTAAAATCTAACTACTATTTTATAATATATAGTTTAAAATATTTTTAAAAATATAATTATTTTCGCGCGAATATAAAAAAGTTAGCTTTTTATTATTTAATAAATAATTATTTTTTTATAAATTTAGATAGGCTAGTAAATTATTGTTTTTAGCTATATATATTTTATTATTCTGATCTATTTAAAATTAATAGATAATAATATTTTAAATGTATTATTATATTATATTATTAGTATATTTCTCCTATATTTTAGTATCTAATAATTATATAAACGCGTTTTCTATTATTATTAATAAAAACAGGCGGTAATCTAATTAATAAATAAGGTAAAAAAGTAATTAGTAAAAATAAATATAATAAATATAAAGCGTATAAATATTTTAATTAAATAAAGATATATTAAAGCTACTAAATAATATAATTCTATAATATATAAAATAAAAAAAGTACTAAAGTTAATTAATTAATTAAAATAAAAATTTATAATTAAACTTTAACTTTTAATATATAATTCTAAATTATATTTAAAATTTTTATTTTAATAATAAACTATATATATTATTATATATAAAATTCTACTTTATTATATTTAACTATATTTTATTATATATTATTATATCTCGCTCTATTAATCTATTATCGATATATAACATATAATAATTTAATAATATAATATTAGAAAAAAAGAAATTATATATATAAATAAATATAAATTTTTAAATCTAATTTAAAATAGTATAAAAATTTAAAAATACTATTACCTATTAAATAATTAATAAAAAAAAAAAATATTTAAATAGAATCGCTGGATTTAAAAAAATAATTTTTAAATTATAAATAATTTATATAATAATATATTAAAATAATTCAATTTATATTTTTATTAACTATTTTTAAATATTATATTATAAAATAAAATAGCGTAAGTTATAAAAATAAAAAAATAGTTTAAATAAAAAGAATAGTATTATTAATTAAGAAAATCTATTATAATAATTCTAATTTTATTAATAATATAATCTAGTAATATAATAAATACAGCCGCTAATTTTAAATAATATAAAATATCTAAAATAATAAAAAGCGCGTTAATAATAATATTAAAATATATAATACTAATAGTTTAATATTTTTTATAATATACTATTTATAAAACGGGACTTAATAAATTAGGGCTTACTAGCGCTTAAAATCTAAAGGAAAAATAAAATATATTTATAAAAGAATTTAAGACCGCTATAAATATAAAAAATAAAAAAATCCTTTTATTATATACTAGCGATAATAACGAAGTAATTAAAAAAGTCGATAAAAAAATAAAAAAAATTATTGGAAGGTATACTATACAAGAAAATATAAAGTCTTTAAAAAATAATTTATATAACGAAAATAATAATAAATAAAATAGTCTAAAAATCTAAAATATATTAATTTTTAATATTACTTTAATATTTTTATTATTTAGTTTTTAACTTTATAAATTATTATTATTAAATAATTTAAAAGTTTTTAAAATCTAAATAAATTTTATAAATATTATAGTCTTTTTTTATAAAAAAAAACTAGTAGAATTTTAAATAAAAATTTAATTTATAATAAATTTAAAGGCTTTAAATAATTTTTAATCTTTTTTTAATAATAAAATATAAAAGTAAAATAAAATAATTAAATTTCTTTAATTATAAAAAACGCGCGATTTAAATTTTTCTTTTTATCTAAATTAAAAACTTATCTAGCGCTATTTATCCGATATTTTACTAAAATTAAAGCCTATTTATTTAAATAATATATTAAAATTTATTATAATTTTAAAAATAAACTTTATATTTTTTTTTTAAATAGTTATCTATTTTTTATAAATCGTTACTAATTAAATATTTAAAAAAACTTTAATATTTTAAACTTAATAATATATAAAGGTAATATATTTATTATAAAATAAATTATATATATATACTTCGGCAGTCTTTTATAATATAATTAACGCTATAAATTAAATTTATTTGTTTTTATTTAAGTAATTTATTATTAATTCTTATATTAATTATATAAACGGAGTTTTAAAAATAATAAACTCGATCGACTTCTAATAGCGAACGATTTTATAGAACGCCGTTTTTTCTAATTTAATTAAACGCTTTATTTAAATACCGTTAAGTATATTATATTTAAATATATTATTTAAATATATTATTTTAGTAATTTTATATATATTATAACTATTTAATATATTATATTTTTTATATATAGCTTTTTTAATAGTTATTTTAACGGATTAATATTAAAATTATTAATAATATATTAATAAAATATATTACTTTTAATAATTAGTACTATATTTTATTTATATTAAATTATAAAAATACTAGATATTAAAACAATTATTAAAAAAAAAATAATTTTATAGATAATAACTTACTTAAAATTTTATAGATAGGCTAATTTATATAAAATTAATTTATAATAGAATTATTATTTATTTTATTATTATTATTAATATTATTAATTTATTTCAAATATTTACTATTTAGGTACTAATATAATTCTACTATTAATACCGGTTATTATATCGGAAATAGATAAGCTATAATTAACGAAATCTATTAAATATATAAAAAAATAGTATAAAACTAGATATAATATCTATAAAAGATTTTTACTCGACGTTTAAATATAATATAATACTATAGCGTAATTATATAATATTAACTAGTAAAAGTTATTAATAAACCTAAAAATATTAAAAAAAAAAATATTAAAAAATAAATAAAAATTAAAAATATTAAAAGTTTTATAATAATATATTTTAATAATATAAATTTATTATATATTAATAATCTTTTAATTTTATACCTCGAGTTAACTTTATAGATAAAAGTAATTATAAAATATAAAAATCGATAATAGATATTTAATTCTATAAATATAAATCCTATAATTATAATATAATCAATACTATATATATTAATTATTTTTATATAGACTAAAAAGTTAATTATAGATTTAATTACCTAGTAAATCCTATATTATATAAAAAATAGCGATTTAATATTCGATTTAAATAAAACTTATTATTAATAAAAAAATAAAATAAAAAAATTATATTATAACGGGGATAATATTAAAATAATTATTCTAAACCGTTTTATTATTATCTATAATAAGAGGCTAGTTATAATTAATAATAAAATAGGTAAAATATACTTATATATATAAAATAACTACCTAAATATATACTTTATTATAGAGATTCCTTATATTAAAAGCTTTAAAAATAATAATAAATTATATATATATTGGAAAACGTCCTTTATCGGCTTCCCGACCCGAAATAAGTATAAACCTTATCGGTTGGTATCGAATAACCGTAGTTATAAATCCGGTTAAGCTAATTCTACCCTTATTAACTATTAAAAGAGCTAATTTTTTATAGCTAAATAACTTCGTTATTTCTTTATATAGTAACGTGCAAAATAGCTTAATTTAAAGCGCTTAATAAGCGCTTTTTAATAGTCTACTTTTTAAAAGAAATAGATAAAAACTAGTTATATAATCGCTTTAAAAAAGTCCTACTCTCTAAAATTCGCGACCGTAGAAGAAGATTCTTAGCGTTAAGCTAACTGCCAGCCCTACTAGCTGCCAGCCGCCAGCTGCTACTAGCAAAATTCCACTGGAACGGTGGCCTAGTGCTAGTAGAATATACTATTAGATAATATTATTATATTTATATTATTTTATTATATTATATATAGAAAATATTTATATTTATTAAAAGAATTTTTATTTTTATTTTTTTATTATATATTTACGGCTCCTAGTTTATAGAGGCTTTATAAATAATAAAATAATAATATATAATGAAATAATTTTAAATAGTAAATTTAATATTTTTAGAGTTATTATATATAAAATTTAATATATAAATAAACTTTTAAATAATTATAACTTTAATATATAGGATTAAAATATTATAATTATTTATTATTTTTTAACTTTAATACTACTACTATTAACCTTCTACTATATTATTATTATATAGAAAGTTTAATATTTAAAAGTATATTATATAATATATAATATATTATTATTTAAATTATAATACTAATTAAAGATAATATATTATATTTATATACTTTAATAAATAAAGCGTTTATAGATTCTAGTATTTTAAAAATATTCTAGCTATAAAAAGAAATCTTTTTTTAACGCGAAGTTTAGTTAAAATAATATTATTAAAATAGGTACGATATTTAATTAAATTTATTATATTAAATTAATATTTTATTAATTTAAATATCGCTTTTATTTTAAATTAGATATAGTCGTTTTTTAAAAAATCCGTTATTTATAAAATATAATAAAGCTTTTTATCCCTAAAATTATTTTTATATAACTTATTAGCAAAATTATTCTAGATTATTGTCCTAATATAAGGTTTTATATTTAGTTATAAACTTTATATATATTTTAAAAAATAATAGAGGTTTATATTATCGCTTTTTTTAATAGTAAATATATTACTACTTTATATTACTAAGGTGGAGTTATTAACTACTAGTAGATATCGGGCTTACGGTTATTTATACTAAGCGTGTTACTATTAAAAAAAAACGCGGAATTTATCTTTTTATTTATATATAATCTAGATTATTTTAATAAATAGTTATATTGCGGCTATACCGTAGGGGCAGAAGGCTAATAGGGCAGGCAGGGCTGAATGGCCACTATAGCCCGAAGGAGGCCTTTTAAGTAAGTTTACCTAATTAAGTTTAGCGCCTTTTAGCGCCTATATTTATTTAGTTATAGATTCTATAGGTAAATAGTTTTTTATTTTTAATATAATACTATTACCTTATATCTAYWATRYAATAAATAGTAGYAATTRAAGRTAACCCGTATAAAATACGGTACTATTAACTTCTATATATATATACTATTAATTATTATATAATACTAGATTCTTCGGGTAAATATAGTACTCTTTTATTTATTAAACTATTACTTTTATACTAATACTCGGTTAATAAAATTAAATAAAATATACTCTAGTTTTTAATCCTTCTAGTAAAGTTTTAAATACCTTTTATAATAATTTAGAGGATTTAACTAATTTTATTATTATACTAGCTTTTATTATAATTATTTTCTATATTAAAAAATTCTAAAAGTATATCGAGCGGTTTTTAAAATAGAATCGGGCTTTTATAATAATTTTTAGAATTTATATTAACTATATCTATAAAAAAAGTCTATACCTATACTATTCTTTAATATAGGAATTTTCTAGTAGCCGGGTAACTTAAGCTAGTATAATAAAAACTAGTATAACTCCTATTACTATTTACCCTATAGATTAGAATAAATATCTATAAATCTTTATTAAAGTAATAAACGATTTTTATAATAATATTATTATAGTTTTTAAAGATAAAAATTTTTAAGTTTATACTTAAAAGCTAGCTATAAATTTTATTTAGGATAGTTTAAACTTTTACCTTTATTTTTTAAGCTCGCTAAAAGATTTATAATAGTTTAATAAATTTATAAATATTACCGAATTTCTTAATATATTTAAATAGTAAAATTATACCTTTAGTACTAAATCTAGCTTATTTTATTTAATAAAATTAAAAGGGAGCGCTATACTACCGCTAGATATAATAGGAATTCTACTATAATAATAATAGAGTAGATTTATAGATAATAGTAATCTATTATAATAATAATAAACTTTTTTAAATAGGTAATTATTTATAGACGCCCGTCTAGCTTAACTATTAGAATTTTTTATATAGAACTTCTAGAATTAAATAATTATTATACCGGTAAATCTAATAATTATACTAGCGATTACTAAATTATAATAGAGGGTTTATAATATTAGTCTATTTTAATTAGATAGTAATAAGCCGTTTATAAAGTTTATAAAGTTATATAATATCTATTATAATATATATACTTTTACGTAGCGTATTAAAATTAAATATAAAACGATAGATATATTATTAATATACTATAACCTAGATTTTTATTTATAGGGCGAAGTAATCGTATAGTTTACTATTATAATTAGTAAACCTACCTATAAATTATTATAATTAAATAAAAGTATTAAATTATAATATATATTTTTTAAAAACTAATTAAGCGAGCTACCGTTTATTACGCTAGTATAGCTAGAGTAGATATATTATACTATTAATAATATATAGGCTCGAAAAGATCTTTTAGAATATTTTAATAATATTATTATTAAAGTAAAAAATATAAAAATAGTACTTATTAAAAATATCTAAATAATAATTAGTTTTAAATATTTTAACGTTTAATTATAAATATTAATTCTAAATAAAACTGTAATAACTATTATTAAAACCTTTTATAAGTTCCTTTAAAATAAAAAGAATAATTAATTTAATATTTATAATAATAATAAAAATTATAAAGCGCTAAAGTTAAACCCTCTTTAAAAAGATAAAAGTAAATAATATAAAAAAGTAGTAGTATACTAGCCGCTATAAAATAACCTCTTTTATATATGTAGATATCTATTTATATACCCGAACTATATATAAAAAAACTAACCGAATATATTTTCTATTATATACTAATACTAGAATTTTTTTATAGCTTTATAAGCTTTATTAATTAAAAGCAAGCCGGATATATAGAATAATTAGCGTACTACCTAAAATACTCGTTAATAGTTTCCGTTTAAAACTAATATTCCGCTATAATAAAATTAAGCTAGAAACTAGTAGAACTACGGCTATTAATGGTATAATAATAGCTAAAATCTATATAAAAACCGCTAGCTGAATAATTAATAAGCCTATTTTTAATAGGAAACTTCTAATAAATAGATTCTAGGCGATAAAACGGAATAATACTAGAATTATAAAAATAGCTTCTATTAATTAACGGACTTTACTAGAGCTAAATATATAATAGATAAAAAATCTAATAAAGCTCTATATACTACTATTAAAAATCCTAACTAGTATAGTAATATAATAAAATTCTACTTTATTATAATAAAGCGCACGGAATCTAAACCGGTTAAAATATACTAATATAATAAATATAACGAAATTTTTAAATTAAATAATATTTTATATTAGTACCTACGCTCCGGCTATAATAAAAAACCACTTCTAGCTATAGCTACTACTATTAAACTAAGCGTTCTACTAGTATTAGCGTAAATTTATTTAAAACTAGTTAAGCTATTTAAAAATACGCTGGAGGTTATTAAATTAAAGGTTATTAAATAGCTACCGCTATAAATACCCTAGTTAATTCGTTCAACTATAAAAAATATATTAATAGTAGGTTTTACCTTTTAAGGATACTGTTATATAATTATAGATATTTACTTATAATTAAACGCTAAAAATTATAATTTCTATTAGAATATAGGCTATATAATAAGCCTAATTAACCGAAAATTTCTACTAGAATAGCTGTTATATATTATAATTTAGAAGATACTAGCTTTAATAAATATTAAAGATATTAATAAAAGGTAATATAATACTATTAAATTTATTATTATTAAAATCTTTATATTTAATAAAAAGGCTATAAAGCTTACTATTATTATACACGAGCTTTATCTAGTAGATAATTTAAGCGCTAATATATTTATTAGTATCGATATTATAAAGCTTAAAAATATCGATATATACTTATTTATTAATATAATAACTATTAGCTTCTATAATAATATAGTAGTATTAATCGCTACTAGTATTAAAGGTATTAGAATAAATATAATTATCTATAGTATTTAACGGGTAATAAAACTATTATACGCTAATAAAGCTATTAAAGTTATAAATCTATACCGAAACCTATTAAACTTTTTATAGGGTTATAATTTTATATATAAATTAAAAATACTAGATACTTTTATAAATTATATATATATTATAGATTATATACTAGAATAAGTCTATATTTAAAACGATTTATTATTTTTTATTTAATTAGTTATAAAAATTTAGTTAGGTATTATTTAAGAATATAAAGTTAATAAATACTATTAAATTAGCTTAAAAAACTATAAACTAGCTATTAAAATACTAAAGTAAAAGCCTAGATGGTTTTTAAAAAACCTTAAGCGCTATATAATAATTATTATAATAGCTGCTATAGCTTTAAATACCGCTATTATACTACTTAATAATTCTAATTATCGGATAAAAGTAGTATATTCTATAGAAATAACGATTTTTAGAATATAAACTAAATAAGCTACTTTAGCTGCCCCGATTAAACGCTATTTATATCTATAATAAGATACCGGTAACGTAGTTAGTATACTAGAGTTAGAATATATAAATATTCTATTAGTAGAAAACTAGGAATAGATTTATAAACCTAGGTAAACCTATATATACCCCGTTAATATCTATAATAAAAAGATTATTAATAAGGCCTTTAATAAACTCTATAAATAAAATTAAATAAAATAAACTACTATAATTACCTTATTTTTATTTCTTTACTTTATAATTTAAAAGAATATTAATTAAGATTTTAAAAACTATATTATTATCGATATTTAAGTACTTAATAAAATTATAATATTAAATATTTACCTAATTCTATTATAAACGGAAATTCTAATATAGATTTATAACGCTAAAGTTCTTTTTATAATTAACTTTATAAGTTTTTTTTACTAATAATAGATTAACTAATAATATTACTACCGCTTAATAGTAGTTTTATATTAAGGGTAAAAAATATTTAAAATACTAGTAATAGACTATTATATTTTACTAGTTTATATATAATAAATAATAGATAGAATTTTATATTTATTTCACTTTTTCTATAAAGCCTATATTAATAATATTATAGTTTTTTCCTCTTTAATAAAAAAATATATAGAGTATTTTAATTAGATTTTTAGTATATTTAATATTATAAATCTATATTTATTATTTATTAAATTATTTATTAACTATATATTTATATATTTATTAAATTAAAAGGTTAATATCTTCGGGTTTACTATAATAAAAAATAAGCTAGAGATAATTTTAAAGCTCTCGTTTCTACATATACTCTAATAATTAGAAAAATATTTAAATTTAATAAACTACCTTTAATAGTATATTAATAATTATATAATAATTATAAAATTATTTTAAAAATATAAAATTTATATAAACCGCGATATTACTATTAAAAGTAACGCTTATAAAAAAACTATTATCTAGAATCTATTAGTAATATTTATATTTAAAAAGTTTAACGCGTTCTACTATTTATAAAAGCTTTTTTTATTATTATTAATCCTAGTCTACTTTAATAAAAGCTTAATACTATATATAAATTTAAATATTAATAAAAAATTCGGTTTTATAATCTATATTTATAATAATATAAATAAAGTTATTTATAAAGTAAATAAAGAATTTAAATAAAAATTTAAGCGATTAATTTTATTTTTTAATTATTTACTATTAAATATTAAAATATACTATTAATCTATAAAATTAAAGGTTATAAATATTATTTAAATAATTAAAAAAATTCGCTATATAATTAAAATAGTTAAATATATTACTATTATTTATACAGATTATTCTACTATAGTTAGTATTTTACGCTAGACTAGCTTAAATATAGTATTTATAGAAAAGTTTAACCTTTATTTAATATAAGCTTTTAAATATTTTTAATATTTTAGGCTTAATATCTATTATAAGTTTAGGATTATAAATATAATTTTAGATATACTATTAAAGCTTATTAGCTATAAATATTATTTAAAAATAGATAAATCGCTAGATATAAAGGCGTTTATAGTATATTACTTTCTAGTAAGCCTAGTAGAAATATTAGCCGAATTCCGCTAACGATTAATCGATAAGTATATAAAAAAAGGCCGTTAGATTAAAGTTAAAAAATTTATTAAAGCGAATATAAAACTAGATAATAATATTATTAAATTATTATATTATATTATTAACGCGCTACTTTACTTTAATAATAATAAACGAGGCCTACGCTTAGTAATACCTACGGATATAAAAAAAGAAGTATTCTAATTAGTATATAATAAAATAGGCTATTTTAGTTATATATATATATATAAACGCCTAATAAAAGGCCTTTATATATATAATATATTAATAAAGCTATATAAGTTTATTTACTATTACCTATAATACTAAATTAACTAAATACCTCGCTATTATCTATACGGAGCCTTATAACTAGTATTTAACCTAATAAGACTATTCTATACGTTTACTATTAATTTTATTTTTACTCTATTAAAATTATATAAAGGATATAATTATTATATATTAAATATAGATAAATTTATTAAAGTAGTTACTTATATATCTAGAAAAATTATTTAAAATAATAAATAGTAGGTTAAATAATTATTAAATAGACTAATAAAGCTAAATTAGAATATATTAAAAATAATAATTTCGAATTATAATAAAAAGTTTATAGGTTAACTATAACGCTAGATATTTATAATATTAAAGGTGGATTTATAATATTTTACTACCTAATACTTATAAATTTATAATATATTAGAATAGTCTAATTAAACTACTAAAATTATTATACGCTATTATATCGCTATATTAGACGATTCTAGACTATAACCTACTATTTTTTTATAAATATTAGCGGCTTTTAATAATTTTATAAACTATAGTTTTACGCTTAAAATATTTAATTAAATATTATTCGAATTTAAAACTCGTAAAATACTAGACTTTTTATATCTATTAGACCTTAAAAAAGTTATTTAGTTAGAAAATATATTAAATTTTAAAGTTCCTACCAACGCTCTTATTAAAAAACTAGCTGCTTTTCTAATTATAATACGGATAGCTTATTACTATAACCTAACTATTTTAAAGGCTAGCGAGCCCGTAAATATATTTATAGTATAAAATACTATAATACTAATAGCTATAAAAGAATACCGGCCTATATATATTAATATTAAAGATACTATTACCTTTATTATAATAAAAATAAAAATATATTATTATATATACTATTAACTAGTTTATTTTAAGGTTAGCGATTTTATAAAAATATATTTATATTAAAGCTATAATATACTAGAGTTTACTTTTAAAAAGATTAAATAATAGCTAGTAAGCCTTTTTAAAATTACTAAATATATTAAATTATTAACTTATTATTTAAAACTACTATTTATTATAAAGATTTATAATATAATATTAGTAGTATATCTAGAACCTACTATTAACTCTAGTAATAATCCCTACTAGTACTACTATATATCTATACCCTTAGTTATTATTAATAATAATAAAAAGTTTAAAATCGAATAAATTCTTTATAAATATCGTATCCGTAAAAGTAGAGGTTTTTCTATTTAATATTTTATTTATTAAATTAGTTATAAACTTAAAAACGACTAGTAGATATTTAAATACCGCTTAGATAATATTAAAGCACTAGTAAAAGAGTATAAATACTATTTTAGCCCAGAATCGGCTCTAGATTATAATAAAACCGCTAATAATATTAATACTAATATTAAGTAGTAGGAACAAGCTAAAAAGCCGCTTATCAGCGAGGAAAAGCCTATTATTAGGGGCTAATAGCTTTATTTATTGACTGGTATTTGTTACAGTTATACCGTAGGGGTAGAAGGCTAATAGAGCAGGCAGGGCTGAATAGCTACTATAGCCCGAAGGAGGCCTTTTAAGTAAGTTCACCTAGTTAGGTTTAGCGCCTCTTGGCGCCTATATTTATTTAGTTATAGATTCTATAGATAGATAATTCCTTACCTTTAATATAATATTATTACCCTATACCTACTATACAACAAGTTATTCGGGTATTAATTATTATAAAAGTAGTTAGAAGTTTAATAAAAGTAAATAAGATTAAAAATATAGCTTTTATAACTAGATAGATAATAATATATTACCTCTTTAGATTATACCTTAGAGCTCGATACCAGAAATCTTATAGATCGTTAAAATCTCGTTTATAGATTGCAGCATTAAGTTATCACTCGATAGCTAGTTAGAGAGAATAATCTATACGTATACTATAGAAATAGTGCTGTATATTATAAATATTTAGGCAAAGATTATATAAAAATTAAATATTTAATAATAATATATATTTTTTAATATTCGGTTTAAAGTAACTTTTGGCTAATATTTAGTATAAAGCCTATAATCCGATCCTAGTAGTATATATAGTATCTCTTTTTACCTTATATTAATACTATAATCTCAACTATATTATATAAATTAATATAGACGGATTATTATAGAAGGTTAAGATTATCCTATCGCGTTACCAAAAAACCTCTTGCTAAGAGGGAGCGGAAGACTCGTTAATAGTATTTAGTATTAAATATTATATAAACTCTAAGAAGATATTATATAATACTATATTTCGCGGTCTAAAGAATTCCTTTAATTAATTATTATACTCTATTATATACCTTATCCTATATTATATTTTATACCTCGGATTACTACGGCTAATCGAAAAACCTTTTAGATCTTTTACCCCGTTATATACTATATCCCGTTGTAACCCTCTAATCGTAGTCGCTTATAATATTTTATTATAGTATATACGTCCTTGCAATATTTAAAATACTCCGGTAGCTCTTTAATACTATAGGTTCGGGTACCCAATTACTTCGAAACAGTATTTATACCTTTAGATAGATCCGATTATAGTTATTAATAAATAATATCCTTATATTATTAACAAGAAATTCTATATAGAGCGTTAAGTCTTACTATATATATACTACTTCTTCTATACTATTAAGATATGCAGCTTCTAAATCTTTATTTTTATCAAGCTTATAGCGTCTATATATCGATAAGATCTTTATTTATAAATCGCTTTAATAAGTTAATAAATACTTACGCGTTCGAATATTATATTAGTCTGGTATTTTCCCCGAGAGCTTAAAGGTTATACTATTAATATATAGTTTAATCGTAATTATATAATATTTACTAGAAAATATATATATACACGCGTTAGCAATAACACTCGCTATCCTCCTATACGGTTATACCTTTAGTAGATAGTTTAATCCTAATATTGACTTTTACTAAAGAATATATATATATATATATTAGTATAGTATTAAATACCCTCCTTATAGAGTTATACCCTTGGAAAAAATCCTCCTATAATAATATTAAGATATTTAAAACTATTACTTTTGTTAAAAGGGTTTCGAATTTTAATAGGTTAAATATAGTTATAGACGCTATACCGCACTATATAACCTATATAGCTATTATACTAATGGCTCTTGCTTTGGATAGATTGAATTATTATTACCGCTGATATTGTATCGTAAAAATCAGAAGAAGGTATAAAAAATAATAAAATAGGCCTGGGAGAGCTATAGAAACGTTAAAAATAAGCCTAAAAATACTACAAGACAGGAATAAAAGCTGGACTTCTGAATAGAATAGCTCTAGTATAATATAAATACGTATAGGGTATAAATAGACGGCTATAGACTTTAAATAGATACTATAAAATTTGAACGGATACTATAGGGTTGGTATAAGGTTTATAGAGGCGCTGGTAGATATCCTAGTAAGAAGCGAAAAGATTAGCTAGAATATAATTTAATAATTCGATAAAATAGTTTATTTTAAAAAGGGGTTTTAACTAAAAAAAAAAAAAAAAAAAAAAAAAAAAAAAAAAAAAAAAACTTTTTCGCTTACGGACTTAGGAATTCTTATAGTATAATACTCTTACCTAGCTATATAGTATATAAAGCTTATTATATTAAGAGCTTATTATATCNAAAAAAAAAAAAAAAAAAAAAAAAAAAAAGAAAAAAAAGAAAAAGCTTTTTCGCTTACGGACTTAGGAATTCTTATAGTATAATACTCTTACCTAGCTATATAGTATATAAAGCTTATTATATTAAGAGCTTATTATATCTAATTTATTATATCGATACGTCTATAAAGACGCGCCTAAAGCCTCCTTAACGCGTTAAAAGCCGTATTTTAACGCGATTATAATATATATAAATTATCGTTAGTAAAGGGATTTCTAGTATAACTTTAGCTTAACGGTTTAATAGTAAATAAAAAACGCGCCTATATTACCCTTAATACGGTTATACGCGTGCTTTAAACTTATTATATCTTATACTAATTTACTAAAAAGAAGTATTAAAATAAAATTTTATTAGCTTTAAGAGGTTTTTAAGTATAATATCGTTTAAAGGATAATAAATTTATTTAAATAACTATTTTAGAAGGTTTAAAATTGCTTATTAACGATTTTTTTACCCTTCTAGCGTTTATAGGCTATAAGTGAAATATTTATCTACGGCCTAAAAATTATGTTTTAATAGATGGTTAATTATTTATTTACTAGATTTAAAAGTAAATTACTCTCGGTATAGTTTTATTTAACCTCGAATCCTTAGCTATTGTTTCTATACCTAAATATATTTTAGAAGCGAAATATTATAAAAATAATATAAAGGTAATTATTAAAGGAGATTATTCCTAGAATAGCTATTGTTATAATAATAAATAAATCGTCTAACTTTTATATAAATAATATAGATAATCGCGTTATAGGTAAAAAAAAAAAATAATTAGGCGTAAATAGAATCAAAGGGAAATACAGCTAGAAAATTAAAAGTAGTAATTTAAAGTTTTTATAGAATTAATATATATACTAACGATTATATAAACACCTTAATTTTTAATAAATATTAGATTAAAAATACTTAAACTTATTAAATTAAAGTTCTATATAAACTAGATATTATAATTATAATATAATAAAAGAAAATTTCTGTTATATTTTAAAAAAACTCCCTCTAACTTTTCCTACCGATAAATATAAAGGATATAATATTTTTTAACTTTAATAACCGATAAGCTAATAATATTAACTATTTCTATAAATTTTTTATATAATACCTTTAATACTAAATTATAGGAATTATCGCTAATAGTATTACTAATAATTTTAACTATAATAACCCTTATAAAAAATATCTTTTAACGTATAGTAAATTTATATAAGAAAATACTATTAATCCTTCTAAGCTAATATTAACGAATAGTTATAAAATTTCTAATTCTAAAGATTATACGATATTTAGAGGCCTTAAATATACGGTTAACCAGTATATTAGTATAGAATTAATATTAGTATAGATTTTATAGCGGTTAAAAGATAGATAATAATATAAAATAAGACTAATATTTTTAGGATTCGCGATATAAATTATAGAATAAAACAGGATAGTATAAATTTACGGATTAATAAAACTAAATTTATTATATTATTAAATACGGGTTCTACGTAATATAATATTTAGTTCTTAATAATCTTATTTATAAGTATTATATAATATAATACTAAATATACGATCCTTTATAATAAGGGTAGAAAATATAAACTAGTTAAAAGTATATTTAATAAAGCCGGCTTTAAAGCAACTGATTACTATAAAATATAAGTATTAGGAATCTTTAACTATAACGATTCTAGATTCGTTACTATCTCTACTAGAGTTATATTTAGATTAGGGTAATAGGCTTATAAAAAGCGATAAGTATATCCGATAAATTAAAGTAATACGTTATAATAGAATTAATTTATTCTCTAGATATAAACCGGCTAAAATAAATTATAAGTATTACTATAGGCTTTTTTTTTAAAATAGGGGCTTAATAATATTATATTTATTTATTTTAAATACTACGAGTTTATAACCTCTTTAATATATAAATAAAAACAATTTAAATTAAAAAGGATAATATATTAGTATTTATCCTCTTTTATAAAAATAGTATAGTTATTTAGCGTAGTATATTCGCTAGCGATATTAATAAAGTAGAGGGTAGTATAAATATTTAGCCGGGATTATATATTATAATAAAAGAAAGCTTTTTTTATACGGTCTCTATCGATAGTAAAGGTTTCTACTAACTAGTTTATTTTAGTAAAATTAACCTTTAATTTTAAAGGATTATCGGCGGTATTAATAAAAAGTTTATTCTTAAAATTTATAAAATCTTATTAAAAGAGGATAGCTAAGGTAGTAGACCTTTAAAAACTAAGGCTTTTTCTACGATAAAAATTTAGTATAAATAATAAAGACGTATATTTATATAGCCGCTAAAAGGCCTTCCTATTCTATTTTAAGTACTAGTCTATCTTAATCCTATCCTCGGATATTATTTAAAGCGCTAGAATAATTATATTACTTTTTATAATATTTATATAGTATTAAATAATATAATCGATTAGATTTAACTCTAACCGATAAACTATTATAGCTTTAATAGTATCTAAATATATTAGTTTAATAAATAAAGATTTTAGTTAAATTTTAAAAAGAATTAAATTAATAATAAATAGCCGGATATATTTTTATATACAATAACTTCGAAGATAATAAAAAGGATTTTATAATATCGCCTACTAGATAAATAGATTAGTAATTTAATATTTAATATAATAAGTAAATAATATTTACCTCTGGTAAAAATAAAAAGCCTTATAATATAGTATAATAAGCTACCTAGATTTAAAATATAAGAATAGTATTAAATAAAAGCGTAAAAGATTATTTTACTATATCGGTATATTTAGAGTATATAATATTTATAGGCCTAGACCGAATAAAATCTAATAAAGAAGTAATATTAAATAAAGGAGATTATTTATTTTTTATACTTATAATATAGGATATTAATAATATAAAAAGTTAGATATTAGGGTATAAACCTACTTAATCTAGTAAAAAATATATTTATTTTTATTCTATTAACACGGGCTAATATATCACCTTTTGCTCTTTTATATAATACTCGATAATAGACTCTAATATTAGTATAAATATTAAATACCAGATTTCCCCTTTTTAACTTAATAATAAGGTATTTAGCGTATCTACGATTAGCTAATAGTAATATAAAAGTAGAATTTATAATTTATTAAAGTATATTTATAATAAAACTAATAGTATAAATATAAATGATTATTTTTTACCTATTAAAATTTATACTAATACCCTTGTTAAGCCTTGTAAAGCCTAATTATAAAGTTTAAATAATATTACGGAGATTACTAGTATATAGGCCTAAAGTAAAAAGGAAAATATTTACTTTTTTCTTATATTCGCGCTAATCCAGAGCTGTATTATATAAAAATCAGTATATATATCCTAAAAGCGCTTTAGTATATTAAAGGATATAAAAGGAATAAAAATAAATAATTTATATAATAATATATATATCTATTAAAAAACGATATATATTCCTATATAGATTAAATATATTAATAAAGATTAATAATAATACTAATAAATATCTTTTTCTAGAGATAAATTATTTTAAATAACTACGCCTATAGTATAATAATTTAAGCTTTCCTCTAAGAGGTAATAAAAGTTATAGGGGATTAAACTCTCTAGTACTAAAGGTTATAGTATTTTGTATAATATATTTTACTTCGTATTTTATAAGTAGTAAATCTAGACCTTTATAATAATAATCGAAGTAGATATTAATAATACGCTTAAGAATATATTCTAGACTAATATTATAATATTTATTCTCTATTAAATAGAGCTTTTTAATAGTAGTATAGGAATAAAAACGTAGTTTTCTTATCGGAATTTTAAAAGGAGAAATCGGTAATAGCTTCTGGATATATAGTATAATACCTCTAGTAGTATTTATAGTATAATTTTTTTTAATAGTAAATACCCGCCTAAAATAATATTTATTACTATTTTAATATTTATATTTAAGATTAGAATACCTTAGGCTAATAATATTAAAAGGAAATATAGGTAATTTATTTTTATATCTTACGAACTCCTCTAAATAGGATAGAATAGATATAGCCTAGATATTAGAGTAGTAGATTTCTCTTAATTAATCTATAAAATATAATATTCTAATATATATTTTTGATTTAAATTAAGCTAATAATAAAACTATACGAAATAGTTTTATTAAATTAAAGAAATATATATTATAATTCGGTATTAGAGGGATATTGGAAAATATATTATATATTACTTGGTCTTTCTAAACCTAAGCCTTTTTTATAGTATTTATTATTAGAAGTTTTTTCTTTTTAAAGTCTATCTTCCGTCGCTTTATAAATAATAGCGGTAGTTATTATTTAATATATTTCTTTAATATAATTACTAATTTAAGTAAATTCTATAAAGGTTTTATATTATTATTTAAAAGCTTAAAAACTTTTAGTAAGCTTTAATATTAATAGCGCGTAATTCCTGTAATATTATATTATATCTTAAAAATAAAAGTAAAAGCTATTAAAGGTTATTTAAAATAAATATAGGAAATTAGTTTAAAATTATTAGGAATAGTTATAGTAGAACTTTTATAAATAGGTAGTATACTTTATAATATATTAAATAGTACTATAAATAATATATTTATCTTTTTATCGAACTCTGAAAACTCTATTTAAATATCCTCGCTAATAGTATTATTTTAAGGAGGTATATCTTCTTTAACTTTAATAAACTCTTCTATATTATTAATTATATTATAAAAATTATCGATTTAATCTAGAACCTAAAAAAATAGATTATTACCTAGCGTATTTTCTACTATATTAAGTATCTCGTTAGTTATAGATATTATACTTTAATTAAATAAAAGATTTAGTAAGTATAAAAAATTATTAGAATTTAAATATTTATATTAATACCCTTTTCTACTATATTACTAATAAGCTTAACTAATTTTTTAAATATACTAGCTAATTTATCTCTATATTCTATTTTAAAATCATCCCTATTAAAGTTCTAAAAGTACTATTAGAAGAGATATAGCACGTATTAAATCTAAAATAACTAGGTATATAATTTCTATAGTATATTTATTTAAAGGCTTTAAGCTTATAATTTTAATACTAGACTCTAGGGTTAATTATTATTTCTAGAACCTAGAAAGTTACTTCCCCTACTCCTCCTATATAATTAACGCTTAAAATTTCGTAATATATTTTTATAAGATTGATAAATCTGTAAAGCTTATAGAAGAAAGTTTAAAATAAATAAAAATAAATTAGGATTAGTTTTTAATACTATAGAAGAGGGTTTAAAATAAATAGAAAGGATTCGGGAAGCTAGATAACCACTACTATTAGAAATATAAGAAGGTATAGAAGGCTTTAAGTAGTTTAGGGCGTTTTATAAATTATTTAGGCCTTTTTAAATACTTTTTAGATATTTTTTAGAATTTTTAGGCTACGTTTAAGGGCTTTAGGTTTAACTAGAATAGAAATTATACCGTTAATAAAGTATTATAGAAGGTAAAAAATACTATAGAAATTATATTTGAACGAAAAAAAAAAAAAAAAAAACCGTATTCTTTTAAATCTAATATTAGTATATTAAAGCGTTAAAATACTAAATCCTATACTTACCTATAATACGATATAGTTATTTTAGCTCTCCCCTAACGTTTAATATAACTATTTTAGGTTTTTTTTTAGGGTTATAGGGCGAATAACCGTTATATACCAGCCTCTAAATATATTTATAGACTAGAACCTATAATAATTCTTTAAAGGCTCTCCTATTAACCCTTTAAATACCTTATTGTTATACTTAAATATAATTAGGCGCTAGATAATTCCTTAGTAAAAGCGGGTGGAAACCGAAATCGTTATATAATAATAAGGCTAAAAAATAACTGGACTAGGCTAGTACTAATAATAAACTATAATAAACTTTTAAGAAACTACCTATAAATCTTTTAAAATACTAGAATTAATATTTAAACGTAAATAAATACTATTAAAAACTTTAAAAAAAAAAAAAAAATTCGTTAAAAATATTAATTTTTTTAATTTTTTTTTTTTTTTTTACGATAAGATTTACGGGATTCTTCTATTATATAACTATTTTAGTACGAGGTCCGATTGTAAAATCTACTAAATTCCTTATTTTTTACCGGCCCTCCTATATATCTCCTAAGTCTTTCTTTCTTTTATATAATACTACTATATAATTTCACCCTTTTATATTAAATATCTATATAATTTCTATCGTATAAAGTACTTAGATCTTACTTAATTATTAATTATCTAAATTATTTCGACTCTTTAAATTCGTCGCGTTATAACGCGTATACCTAAATTATAGTTAAAATCTTAGGTAAAAAAAAATTTTTAAGATATTTTTTTATATTAAACGCTTATATTAAGTATAAAAAATAATCGGCGTACTACTATTACCGATAATAGTTAATTAAAAACGCTAGAAATACTTTATTATTTTAAAGACGATAAAAATAATTAACTTATAGTATCTCGGAAATATAAAACTAATCCTAATACTAGCCTATTTAAAAAGACCCTTATAAAAAAGACTACTTCTAAAATCCTACGATCGTATTATAATATATTTTTTTAAAAGTCTAATAAAGAATTTAAAAATCTTTTATTATTTATTAAAACGCGAAACTCTAAACGATTATAATTTTATTTTATAGAGTATTATATATTTAAGTTTATTATAGTCTAGAAATCCTAACTTACTTAAAAGTAAACTATTAAATCTTTTACTTTTAATAGCTATAGAAACGTAAGTTCTAATATCTAAATTATTTTATTATATTAATAGTTTAATAGTCCACTTCTACGCTTAATACTAGCTATAATAATACTAACAATATATTATCTAAAAAAGCCTATATTATCCAGTCCCGTAAATCTAACGCGATATTAAAGCCTAACAAGATATTTAAATCTAATAAGGAGGAGAATAGCGCTAAAAGTTCCCTTACGCCGCCTAAGATAAATCGTCCTAAATTATCTAATAAAAAATCTTAGCTTATAAATAATATTTAAACTTATTTAAAAGAATTATAGTTAGAATATTATATATATTTCCTTTTATAATTTTACCTTAATAATATATAAGAAATTATCGTCTCTATTTAAAGTCCTAATATTCGTTAATAATATTAAAAGTAGTAGTATTCGGTTAAGCTTATCGGTTAGTATATAAATAACTAGAAGTATTCGGCTTTTATTAATATATAAGTATATTTTAATACTTAAGTATTTTATTTAATAATTCTATTTTATATAATACTAATATCGTATAGACTAAAGTTAATAAATATTTTAATACTAATTAAAAAAATAAAACTAATATTTTAAACTCTATAAATTAATATCGTAGTATAGTTTAAATAATAGATAACTATTATTTATTATTATTATTTACGTTTATATTCTCGTTTACAGATAAGAAAATTAATTTAGTAAAAACGGCCCGCTTATCTAAAAAAGCGAATTTCTAATTTTAAAGTATATTATTTATCTTACGTATTTTAATATTATCCCTAATTTCTAACTATCGCGATTATAGATATCTACGCAAATTTTATTATAAGAATAAAGCTTATAATAGACTGGAGAGCTAATTTAGAGCGTTAATATAAATACGAATTTAGTTAATTAAAAGTACTTAAATATTTTAACGTTATAGCGTAATTAAAGAAGTTCAACTTTAGTATTAAAAATTTAGTAAAAAAGACTAAAAAGGCCAGTCGATAAAAATAGGATAAGGATAATATTTCTAACCCTAATAATAATACTAATTAGGCTTGAATCGGTAAAATAGATAACGACTCTAATAATAATAATAGTACGGATATTACTATTAAAAAGGTATTAGTAGTAAAAAAAGGTTCGTGATTTTTTTATTACTTAGGTGGTTACTATAGTTAGTTCTAGGGGTTTTAAAATTTACTATATTCGGTTTACGGTTACAACGTAAGAATAATACTAATAATTTGATATAATATATAATATAGTATAGTAAGTCTAGTAGTTTCCTTTAAGGGTTAATATATTGTTTTATATCTATAATACCCTATTTACTCTTTATCTATATTATCTAGCTAGGTTATTTCTAATTTATAAAGCTTTATAAACTATATTTTTATCTATCACTAAAAGAATTTCGCTTATATTTACTATAGGTGATTATAGTTTAGGTTAACCTATAGTTTATACTTTAAAAGAAATATAGTAAAAACTTTACTAGAAGGAATATCCGGCTAATATTCTTCTAATATTCGACGTATATTCAGTTCGAATAGTAGATAGGAATTATAATAATATAATCAGTTCTAGTATAATAAAGTAGCTATTATAACGGCAAATAGTTATATAATATAATAGAACTAGCCTCTAATAACTATATTCTATGGTCGGCAAAGAACTTTTCTCTAAAGTATTTACTATATAGTATATATAATTTAAACGCGCTACAGACAGCGTATAAACTATTTATAACTCCTGGCGCTAAGTAACTAAAATGTTTACAGCGTGTCGCCAGATCAATGGTAGCCCTTAAGGTATTTCTATATAATATATAATAGTTATATATTATATAAATAAGTATAATATTAACAAATTATTTAATTAATTACTTCTAATATAATATTTTTTAAAAATATAATTTAAGGATATTTTCTTTATTTAATAGTATAAATCTAGGTTTAAAATATTTTAAAAATATTATTAATTAAATTATCTCTATTTTTATTACTAATTTTTTCTTTTAAACTCGTTTTTAGTTATTTAATTATTTAATTATTTAATTATATACTTTTAATAAAAGAATAGAATAAATAGTTTTTTATATATAATTAAATTATTATTATTTACTCTACTATTAATAAAACTATATAAAAACTTAACCTAATTTTTATAATAATCGACTATTTTTTTAAATATTAGATTTCGAATATTAAATTAAAAAGTAATTTTATTAATAATAACTTTAATAATTAAATTTTAAAAAAAAAATAAAATTAAAATTAAAAAAAGATATTTATTTAAATATTAAACGTACTATTTATATTTTTATACTTATTATAATTACTTTATAGGTTTAATACCCGAATCTTTATTATAAAATTATAATCTTTTTTTTAGCTTTAACCCGTAAAATATTCTCGAAATTCGAAACTAATAAATAATTAATAAAGCTAAAATTTATATTACTAGAGTATATTATTATAAATTATATATTTAACTTTATCTTTTTTTATAATAGTATTAAAAATATAAATTATATTTATTATATTATTAAATATTCTTTTTTTAATAGTTTTAAAAGCCGCGGTTTTCTTTAATTTACTATTCGTTTTTAATTATATAATAAAATCGTTATTTAAAATAATAAATAAATAGTAAAATATATTAATTTATTTTTTTAATTATTATTATTAATAGCCTCTAATTTTTTTAAAAACTATATTAGCTTAGAATTTTAAATAATAAAATTTAATAAAAATAAAATAAGCTTATTATAAAAAATCGATAATACCCGATTTTACTCTAATTTTTTATAGACTAGTATACCCGTAAAGCCTTAGATTAAATTATATAATTTTTACTAAAAATAATAACCTCGATAATATCTTTTTATTAGCAAAACCATTCGGGTAGTAGATATAAATTTTCGTCGCATCTACCGTATAATCTTATCTGCTTATAAGCTACTAATTTTAGTACCGTTTAGCGTATTCAGCAGCCGATTAGTAAATATTTAATAGGCGTTTTATAGACGTTTAGCAGCTAATAAAAATTCTTTCAAAAAATCTTCTAAATTCTAGTTATTACTAGAGTAGTATTATTATATATATTATATATTACACTAGTATAATTTAGCTAAAAAATATACTAAACTAATTAAAAATTTATTAGCGTAGCTAGTTTAAACGCTAGAGACTACCCGAATAACGCGAGAGCTAAAAATAAATTTATTTTTAAGTTTTTTATATTTATCTAGATTTATTATATTTATTTTATATTATTTAGCCTATTTTAATTTTTTATAAAAAATCTAGTTATTTTTTTACTAATCTATAGTAGATTCGCTGTAGAAGTTATAGATATAACGGATCCGCGGTATCTACTACTAATCCTGCGAAATAAAAATAGCTATCTAGAATTCCACTAAAAGTTTTGCTGATATTATCTAGTTCTAATAGGGTTATCGAATCAAGCTATTATTTAACTATATTAAATTTAATATCGACGTTTATTATAAACCGTAAGCTATATAATACTTAATACTTTTAGCGTTAAATTCTTTTTTATTACTATATTATAAATACGGTAGCCCGATATAAAACGATATTTAAAATTAAAAAAACCGAAGATTATAAATTTATAAAAAATCCGGACTTATTAATTAAATTAGTATAAATTAATAGTAGTAATAATAGAATAATAAATAGTAAATATAATAATATAATTAGGTAATATAAGTATAAACTATATTAACTCCTAATTAATATATATTTTTAAAAATTAGTTATATAAGAAAATAGGCTATAAAAATCAAAAATTAATAGATAAATCCTTTACCGCTTTTTCGACCGCTATTCTTTTTATATACTAGAACTTTTTAAACCCGTATTAACTATTTAATAATAATTATAAAAGCCCGGTTAATAATATTTAAAAATATTAGCTAGCCGAAGCTAATCTAATAATAATACAAATAACTAATATACTTCGAGTTTATAATATAATCCTATTCTAATACTAATATAGAATTCGATTTAATCGATAGAAAAAAAAATTAATAAAAATATTATATTTATTATACCTTTAATTATATAACGGATTATTTTTTATATAAGTATAAATAATAGAAAAACGGATTATATATTTAATAATTAGAAAATAGAAATAAAAAAAAAATATACGCTAGAAAAGCTATAAAAATAAAAATATCTAGTCTTTTAATAATTAATAAAAGATTTTTAATTATTATTAAAAATAATTTAATAAAAAAATTATATTTATAAATAACTATAAATATTTTAAATTTTATACTAATAATATTTTAAAATTAAAAATTTTAAAAACGCGATAGATAATAATAAATATTAAAGTATACTTATAATAACTAAAATTATTAATATTATATTATATTATTTAATTATATAGTTTAGAATTATTAATTAAATTAATTAAAAATTATATTTATAAAAAAAATAAATATTAATATTTAAATTAACCTTTTAATAAATAATATATAAAAGTAATATATTATTTATATCTATTATATTTATAAAACTACTTTTTTTTATATTATTTTCTTTTTTTTTACTATTTTTTTTTTACTACTTTAGGGAACTACTGCAGCTTTTCAATACGATATTAGGACCATATTAATAGGGATATTAGCAAAAACATCGTGTGAAAAAAATCATCGTACATACAAGTCCATTATACTATATTTTCTAGAATATTTATACTAAAATTATATAATTTTATATAAAAAAGCTTATTTTTACGACTTACTAATCGTTCTCTATTACTAATCACTATTTTTTACACTTAATCTGACGGATTTGATCTCTTAACCTACGGCTAAAATTTTTTAATTGGTTATAGCTAGCTGGAAATTAATTACTAAGTAAATCTATTTATATTTTCTAAAAGCTAAACCGCTGCACTATATACTATATTTAGAAAGTATACTTATATAATCAAATATATACTACTAGCTTATTTTTTATAAGAAAAAAGGGCAAATTTTCTTATAATAGGCATTTAATAGCTTAAAAACGCTTTTTAATATCTTAAAAACGCTTTTTAACATCTTATAATATAATATTTCTCCAGCGATATAGCTAGTAACAGGGATTTTAAAAAAACAGTAGTTTATTATCTAGTAAACAGGCTAGTTAAAAATACAGGTAATTTATTTCCACCTACTGTTATAGAAAAAATAAGATTTTATATAACGTTATAACAACAGCTAATTGAAACAACGTTCTTATAAAAATAGCTGTAGATTTCTTGTTAGAAACTAATGGAATGCCCCTAAAATAGTCTTCTTCTTTTTATTAATCTTTTTTTTTACTAGTTTTTTTACTATTTATTTCCTTTTAATTTTTATTTTTTTTTATAAAAATTATCTTATTTAATAAATACTATATTATTTTTCTTTATATAAGTTTTTAAAATATTATTTATTTTTTTATTAATCTCTTTTAATAATTCTCTTAAATTTTACTTATAATAAAACGATTTAATTTTTCTATTAATAATATTTATAAAATTTTTAATTATATTTTTAAATACTTTTAATTTATTTATAAAGTTTTTTAAATTTATTTTCTAAAATTCTATAGTATTAATATAATAGATAATCTATTAAATAATAATATTAGGAATAAAAATTATCTATTTCAAAATTTTGAATAAGTTTAATTATTTAAATATAAATTAAATAAATATTAGATTTAAAAAAGATAATTATTATATATTATATTTTTTATATATATTATCTTTTTAAAGGTTTTTTTAAAAATAATTATAATAATATCTACCTTTTTATTTTTTTTTTTAATATTTTAGCCTTTAATTTTTATTTAAATACTAATTATATATATATTAGAAAACGTCCCTTATCGGCTTCTCGACCCGAAATAAGTATAAACCTTATCGGTTAGTATCGAATAACCGCAGTTATAAATCCGGTTAGGCTAATTCTACCTCTATTAACTACTAAAAGAGCTGATTTTTTATAGCTAAATAACTTCGTTATTTCTTTATATAGTAATATATAAAGTAGCTTAGTTTAAAGTATTTAACGAGCGCTTTTTAACGGTCTACTTTTTAAAAAAAATAGATAAAAACTGGTTGCGTAATTACTCTAAAAAAGTTCTATTCTCTAAAATTCGCGACCGTAAAAGAAGATTTTTGGCGTTAAACTAACTGCCAGCCCTACTAGCTACCAGCCGCCAGCTGCTACCAGTAAAATTCCACTGGAACGGTGGCCCAGTACTAGTATTAAATAATAATTAATAAAGCTAGTGATTATATTATCTAAATATATTATTATATTTACTATTTATTATTTTTTTATTTTCTACTTCTATTTAAATTAATACTTTTAGTACTTTTTTATTTATAAACTACTTCTATTTATTTATTTATTTTAATTTTTTAAACTTTTTAAATATTATTATATAATCGGCCCTTTATTATAGATAAAATTTAATTTTATTTTTATTTTATTTTAATTCTTATTTTTTACTAACTATAGTTTTCGAATTAATAAAATATAGTTTTAGTTTTATAAAAAAAGCTATTATAATAAAAAGAATTGTTTAAAACCTTTTATATAATAATAAAAATTTAATTAAAATAATAAATTTAATTAATAAAACGGATTTATTTATAAAATATTAATTTAATTAGTTTTATAAAATTAAAAGCTTTTAATGCTAAAGCGTTTATTCTAATAATCGGAGCTAAAAATATATTATATATATAATTATTTTCTAAATATTTAATAAATAATTTTATTATTAAATATATTAAATTAATTTTATTAACTATAACTATAATTAATATAATTGATATAATATATAATTTATTAATTATAAAACTTAAATTTTATTTTTATATAAAAAACTATTATATTATATTAATTTAATAAATTTTATTAATATCTCCTATAATTTAGTAGTTATAGTCTTTAAATATTTTTATTATATTCTAAAAATCCTAAATTCGAATTTTAATAGGAGTCTAGTATATTTATTTTTAAAATCCGACGGCGAAAATAAAATATAATTTTTTAAATAATTTTAATTTTAGTTAAAATTATTTAAAAGAAATTTAATACTAAAATTATAATATATAAAAATAATAATTTAGTTTTTATTAAAACTATAATTTTAAATAATTAAATAATATATATTAATAATATATTTTTAACTTTTATATTTTTTATAAATAATATATTATAATAATATATATTAAATATACTAGCTAAAAAAATATAATTATTAAAGTTTTTATTATATTATTTTTATATTTATATTTTAAATATATTAATTTTAGTAAAATAATATAATCTATAAATTATTAAAACTCGGCCGATAATATTATTTTACTTTTTAATATTTAAATAATTTTTGATAAATAAATAAATTAAAAATTTAATCTAATCTAATTTATTTAAAATATTTAATATATTTATTTTATTTTTCTATTAAAAAAAATCTAATTTTATATCTTTTAAAATAGCCTTATAGATATTCGTATAATATATAATATATTTTATAATTAAAATTATAATTATAGTTATTTAAATTTATAAAAAATTAAAGTTATTTAATTTAGCGATTTTATATTCTGTATTCGATTTATTTACTAATAATAAAAAAATTTTAATACCCGTTTAATAAAGTTATTTAAAATTCTAATTATTTTTTTTACGCGATTAATAAAAAAATTAGTAGATAATATTTAAAAAGAATTAATAGTTTATATTATTACTAGTTATAATATAAAAGCTGTATTTATATTATAGTCTTTTATAACTACCTTTTATTATAATAAACTTTTATAAATAATTATTAAAAACCTATTTAGTATAATAAATAATTATATTATTTAAATATATTATTATATATTCTTTAAATAATTCTATTTTCTTTCATTTACAATCGAGCTAATTTTTTTAGTAAATACGGCTCTATAAAGTTCTACTATTAATTTATAGTTTTAAAATTAATAATAATATAAAACTCGGTCTAATAATCGGCTATAATTTATATATAAAGGTTTATACGGTTATTATACTATTAATTATTCTATAAATAAAAATATATCGATTATAAAATTATATATAGACCTTTAAACCCTAAAATTATATTTTTTAAAATAAGAAAATAATAAAATAGTAATATTATAAAAGGCTATATATATTAAATTAATTATTAATAAAATTTAACTCGATACCGCTAAAATTAAATTCTAAAATAATTTAAACCACTCGTAAAACCGTATATATATTAGTAAAACCTTTAATAGAATTTTAAATAATTATTTTTATTTCGTAGGATTAGTAGTAAATACCGCGGATTAGCTATATCTATAATTTCTGCAGCGAATCTGCTGCAGATTAGTAGAAAAATAACTGGATTTTTTATAAAAAATTAAAATAGGCTAAAAAATTTATAATATATATAATAAATCTATACGAATATAATAACTTTAAAAATAAGCTTATTTTTAGCTCCCGTTCTATTCGGGTAGTTTTTAGCGCCTAAGCTAGCTACGCTAGCTAATTTCTATCTAGTTTAGTAGATTTTTAAACTTAATTATACTAGTATAATATATAATATATATAATAATATAGCTCTAGTAATAGCTAAAATTTAGAAGAAATTTTAAAAAATTTTTAATCTAGCTACTAAACGCCTATTAAACGCCTACTAAATCTATTAAAATTAATAGCCTGCCTATATATAAGCAGATAAGATTATACGATAAATACAACGAAAAGTTATATTTATTATCCGAAGGATTTTACTAATATAAAATTTATAATTTATTACTTTTTTTTAATTTAATTACTTTTATAATTATTATCTACGATAGCTAATAATAGCGCCTATTATAAAAGGTAATATATAAAATTTAAATATTTTATAAATTTAATATACTAATAATACTCTAATAACCCGACTTTTAAACTTTTTTCTTAAAAGCTTTAAAACCGTTAGGTATAAAAAAAATAATATAAAAAAATAATATATTAAAGTATAAAATACTAATATTTTATTAAATAAAACGCTAAATTAAACTAAAATACGTAATTTTAAAAAAAATTCATTAATATTAGAAATTTATAGAGAATTTAATATTTAAAATACTATTTAATTATTTTATTTAAAAATTTTTACTAGATATATAACTTTTTAAAAAAAAATAGTAATTAAAATTTAAACCTCGATTTTACTAGCGTTTTAAAAAAATATCGAAATTAATATAGTATTAGTATTTAAATATAAATATATTATTTATATATATTACTAGTAATATAAAACTAAAAATAAATAGTTATTAATCTAATAATTATTTATATTAAACGGGTTCTAATATAATAAAAAAATATAATATTTATTTTATATTTAATAAAATAGATTAAATAATTATTTTAATTAAAAAAAAATAAAAAAAAAAAAAAAAAAATATAAAATCTATATTTTAAAATTTAAAGAATAATATTATATTATTTCTTTATAAAACCTTTAAAATAGATATAAAAAAATAAATTATTATTATTTATTAACTAGCGTATTTTAATAATAATAACTTCTAGTTTAAAATTATAAAAAAGATTTTTATATAATTTATTTATTTTCTTTTATTAATAAAGTAAATTCTATAATTTATTTATTATTTTTTTTAACCTTAAATTTATTATATAATTATTATATTTAATTATTATAATTTATTTTATATATAATAAATTTAATTAAATCTGGTTTTATTAATAAATTTTTTTTATAAAATTAAATACTCGCTCGATTTTAATAAAAGATATTAAATAAAAAAAAATATTTTAAATTATTTAAATTAACTTAAAAAAATTAAAAATATTATTTTTTTAAAATTATTAATCTAATATATATTTAATAATATCTATATTAAAATATTATTTTATTTTTATATAATTTTTTTAAATATATATAAATAATTAAAAAATACTAGTTAAAATTAATATAAATAAGTATATAAAATTAATAAAATATAAATATATTATTTATATATACTATTTATTTAATTTTTATAAATTAACTATTTTATATTAAAATATTAAAAAAATCGATATAATTTTTATTAAAATACTCTAAAAACTTCTTTTAATAAAAATTTATAAAATTTTATTAATTAAATTTTAATATATTATTAATATTTTAATTATAATATAAATCTAATTTTATTATTAAATTTAAAATATTAATTAAATTATATATTAATCTACTTTTTTTCTTTATATATAAATAATACTTTTTAAATTTTTAAAATATTATTTAATAAACTTTTATTATAATAATTTTTATAGAATAATATATCATTTTAAAAGTTTTTTTAATTATTTTATAATAATTATATATTTTAATAAAAACGCGGAATATTAAATAAATATTTATATTAATAATCTATAAAATAATAAATATAAAATTATAAAAAAAATAAAATATARTATTAAAAAATAAAAAAAATAATTAATTATAAATATTTAAATAGATTTTATTAAATTTATTATTTAATATTTAAAATTTCTTAAAATAAATTATAAGAATTTTATATAATTAATATATTTAATAAATAATTCAATATATTAAATTTTATTAAATATTAATATTTTAAAATAAATTTTTTAATTTATAATTTTTATTTTTTTTAATTAAAATTATTTAAAATAAAATTTATATTTAAAAAATAAATTAATATAAATAATAAATATATAAATTTAAATTATTATTAATAATTTAATTTCTTTTAATATATTATTTTATAATATTATTTTTTTTATTATATTTAATAATTTTATATTAAAATTATTAAAATATTTTTTTTTTAAATTCCGGTTTAAAATATTATTTATTATTTATAATTCGATTATTATAATAAAGTTCTAAATTATAAAATTAATAATTTAAATTAAATATAATAAAAAATTTTTAATTTTATACTATTTTTATTTAAATTAAAAAAATTTATTTTTTAATTCTACTTTTAAAATATTATTTAAATTTATATTATTAGTAATAATATTAAAAAATTTTCGTTTAATTTAATAATAATTAATAAAAATTAATATATAACTATATTATATTTTATTAAAATAATTAATATTTATTAATATAAATTTAAATAATTCTTTTTAAATTAATATTAGTTATTAATTTAGTATATTAATATTTTTAAATATAAAATTCTTTAAAAGCTAAATTAAATATTTATTATAAAAAAAATTTATTTTATATTTAATAATTTATTATAAATTTTTTTATAAATATTACTATAAATTTTTTTAATTTAATTAATTAAAATTATTCGATTATTAAATTATAAATTAGAATAGAATATTTAAAGAAAATTTTATTAATATTTATAAAAAAATCTATAATAAATTATTAAATATAAATTCAATTTTTTTTATAATAAATATAAAAGAGCCCGAATTTTTTCAAAAAAATTCTTTATTATAGGTAAAAGATAAAATATTTGTTTTTTAAATAGCGCGCTAGATTTTTATCCGATTTTAATAATTTCTATAATATAAGAAAACGCCAATCTAGGGCTTTAAAATAGTATATTTTACACCTATATAGCTTTTATATTTAGCTGTACGCATTAACTGCAAGTTTTTTAGCTCTCGTAGCCGTTTTAATAGAGTAGCGCCTATAGGCGGTTAAGGCGGCCAGCCCTACTAGCTGGTTAATTATCCAGGTACCGTATAACGAAATTGCTAGAATAGATCTTCTATAGTTAATAGCGCTATCAAAAGAGCTTCAAATTCCAGAATTTTTACGCCGTTGGAATACGCTCGTTAAGCGCTTCAAATTAAACTACTTTGTATATTACTGTACAAAAAACTGAAGGAGTTATACTAACTGCAAAATCTGGCTTGATTTTAATATTCCTCGCTTAGACGAACGCAGCTTATAGCCAATAGATAAACGGGTAGAAATTAATTTTTTTATTAACTGGACCCTTTTTTTACCAAATTTATTATAGAAAAAATAGATCTAATCTAGCCTTTAAAAGATTTTATATTTAAAAATATTAGTATATTAAATTAATAATTAATATTAATTTTAAAAATAGTTATTTAAATTTATATTATTAAATATTAATTATTCTAGTAAAATATAATATAATAAAATATTAATTTTTATTAATTATTATTAAATTAAATAAAAATTTTTTAATATTATTATTAATAATATAAATTTAAATAATACTTTAAAAATAAAATAAAAAAATAAACTCTTTTAATTTAAATAAAAATAGAAAAAAATTAAGAATTTTTTATTATATATAGCCTATATTATTAACTTTATAATCTAGAATTTTATAATAATAATTAGATTATAAATAATAAATAATATTTTAAATTAGAATTTAAAAAATAAATATTTTAATAATTTTAATATAAAATTAATAAATATAATAAAAAAAATAATATAATAAAATAATATTTAAAAGAAAATTAAATTATTAATAATAATTTAAATTTATATATTTATTATTTATATTAATATATTTTTTTAATATAAATTATATTTTAAATAATTTTAATTAAAAAAAAATAAAAATTATAAACTAAAAAATTTATTTTAAAATATTAATATTTAATAGAATTTAATATATTTAATAATTTATTAAATATATTAATTATATAAAATTTTTAAAATTTATATTAATAAATTTTAAATATTAAATAATAAATTTAATAAAATCTATTTAAATATTTATAATTATTTATTTTTTTTATTTTTTAATATTATATTTTATTTTTTTTATAATTTTATATTTATTATTTTATAGATTATTATTATAAATACTTATTTAATATTCCGTGTTTTTATTAAAATATATAATTATTTTAAAATAATTAAAAAAATTTTTAAAATATTATATTATTCTATAAAAATTATTATAATAATAATTTATTAGATAATAATTTAAAAATTTAAAAAGTATTATTTATATATAAAAAAAAAATAGATTGATATATAATTTAATTAATATTTTAAATTTAATAATAAAATTAAATTTATATTATAATTAAAATATTAATAAAATATTTAAATTTAATTAATAAAATTTTATAAATTATTATTAAAAGGAATTTCTAAAGTATTTTAATAAAAATTATAATAGTTTTTTTAATAATTTAATATAAAATAATTAATTTATAAAAATTTAATAAATAATATATATAAATAATATATCTATATTCTACTAATTTTATATAGTTATTTATACTACTTTTAATTAGTATTTTTTAATTATTTATATATATTTAAAGAAATTATATAAAAATAAAGTAATATTTTAATATAAATATTACTAAATATATATTAAACTAATAATTTTAAAAAAATAATATTTTTAATTTTTTTAAATTAATTTAAATTATTTAAAATATTTTTTTTTATTTAATATCCTTTATTAAAATTAAATAGATATTTAATTTTATAAAAAAAATCTATTAATAGAATCGGGCTTAATTATATTTATTATATATAAAATAAATTATAATAATTAAATATAATAATTATATAATAGATTTAAAATTAAAAAAAATTATAAATAAATTATAAAATTTACTTTATTAATAAAATAAAATAGATAAATTATATAAAAATTCTTTTTATAATTTTAAATTAGAAGCTATTATTATTAAATTATACTAATTAATAAATAATAGTAATTTTTTTTTATATCCCTTTTAAAAATTTTATAAAAAAATAATATAATATTATTTTTTAAACTTTAAAATATAAATTTTATATTTTTTTTTTATTTTATTTTTTTTTAATTAAAATAATTATTTAATCCGTTTTATTAAATATAAAATAAATATTATATTTTTTTATTATATTATAACCCGTTTAATATAAATAATTATTAAATTAATATCTATTTATTCCTAATTCTTTATTATTAATAATATATATAAATAATATATTTATATTTAAATATTAATATTATATAAACTTTAGTACTTTTTTAAAATATTAATAAAGTTAAAACTTGGATTTTAATTACTATTTTTTTTTTAAAAATTATATATTTAATATAAATTCTTAAATAAAACAATTAAATAGTATTTTAAATATTAAATTCTTTATAAATTTTTAATATTAATAAATTCTTTTTAAAATTATATATTTTAATTTAATTTAATATTTTATTTAATAAAATATTAGTATTTTATATTTTAATATATTATTTTTTTATATTATTTTTTCTATATCTAACGGTTTAAAATTTTTAAAAAAAAATTTAAAAATCGAATTATTAGAATATTATTAACGTATTAAATTTATAGAATATTTAAATTTTATCTATTATTTTTTATAATAGGCGCTATCGTTAGTTATTATAAATAATAATTATAGAAGTAACTAAATTAAAAGAAAATAATAAATTATAAATTTTATATACGGTTTTATAGGTAGTTTAAACCGTTTTAGAATTTAATTTTAATAATATCGAATTAATTTCTACTAATAATTCGTTTAATATATATAGTCTTTTATAATATTATTATTTTATTATTTTTTTTTTTTAAAAAATATAGTTTTAAAATTTAAAAATCTATATATAATTCTATAATCGATATATTCCCGCTCGCGGGGTAATTAATAATATAATAATTATATAAACTTTTATATATAAATTATAACTAATTACTAAACTAAGTTTTATATTATTATTAATTTTAAAACTATAAATTAATAATAGAACTTTATAGAACCGTATTTATTAAAAAAATTAGTTTAATTTTAAATTAAAAAAAATAGAATTATTTAAAAAATCTTTAATAATATATTTAAATAATATAATTATTTATTATCTTAAATAGGTTTTTAATATTTATTTATAAAAACTTATTATAATAAAAAACAACTATAAAAAATTATAATATAAATACGGTTTTTATACTATAATTAATAATAATATAAATTATTAATTTTTTTTAAATATTATTTATTAATTTTTTTATTAATTACGCGAGAAAAATAATTAAAATTTTAAATAACTTTATTAAATAGATATTAAAACCGTTTTATTATTAATAAATAAACTAAATAAATAATATAAAATCGCTAGATTAAATAATTTTAATTTTTTATAAATTTAAATAACTAGAATAATAACTTTAATTATAGAATATAATATATATTACGTAAAAATCTATAAAGCCGCTTTAAAAAATATAAAATTAAATTTTATTTAATAAAAAAATAAAATAAATATATTAAATATTTTAAATAAATTAAATTAAATTAAACTTTTAATTTATTTATTTATTAATAACTATTTAAATATTAAAAAAGAAAATAATATTAATAGCCGAGTTTTAATAATTTATATATTATATTATCCCGCTAAAGCTAATATATCTAGAATATAAATATAAAAATAATATAATAAAAATTTTAGAAATTATATCCTTTTAATTAATATATTTAATATATATTATTATAATATATTATTTATAAAAAGTATTAAAATTATAAATATATAATTAATATATATTATTTAATTATTTAAAACTATATTTTTAATAAAAACTAAATTAATTTTTTTATATACTATAATTTTAGTATTAAATTTTTTTTAAATAATTTTAACTAAAATTAAAATATTTTAAAAAATTATATTTTATTTTCGCTATCGGATTTTAAAAATAAATATACAAGATTTTTATTAGAATTCGAATCTAAAACCTTTAAAATATAATAAAAATACCTAAAAATTATAATTATTAAATTATAAAAAATATTAATAAATTTTATTGAATTAATATAATATAATAGTTTTTTATATAAAAATAAAATTTAAATTTTATAATTTATAAATTATATATTATATTAATTATATTAATTATAATAATAATTAATAGAATTTATATAATATATTTAATAATAAAATTATTTATTAAATATCTAAAAATTAATTATATATATAATATATCTTTAATTTTAATTATTAAAATAAATACTTTAATATTAAAGATCTTAAATTTTATAAAGCTAGCCGGATTAATATTTTATAAATAAACTCGTTTTATTAATTAAATTTACTACTTTAATTAAATTTTTATTATTATATAAAAGGTTTTATTTAATTTTTTCTATTATAATAGCTTTTTTTATAAAATTAAAATTATATTTTATTAATCCGAAAACTATAGATAGTAAAAAATAAAAATTAAAATAGAATAAAAATAAAATTAAATTTTATATATAATAAAAGGCCGATTATATAATAATATCTAAAAAGTTTAAAAAATTAAAAGAAATAAATAAATAGAAATAATCTATAAATAAAAAAATATTAAAAGTATTAATTCGAATAAAAATAAAAAATAAAAAAATAATAAATAATAAATATAATAATATATCTAAATAATATAATTATTAATTTTATAAATTATTATTTAATATTAGTATTTAAATAGAAATTAAAAATTAAAATATTAATAAAAAAAAATAAAAAAATAAATATTATTATAATTATTTTTAAAAAAACTTCTAAAAAAATAATATATATAAAAAATATAATATATAATAATTATTTTTTTTAAATTTAATATTTATCTAGTTTATATTTAAATAATCGGATTTATTTAAAATTTTAAAATATATAACCCTTATTATTAATATTATTACTTAATAAATTATCTATTATACTAGTATTATAGAATTTTAAAAAATAAGCTCGAAAAACCCTATAAATAAGTTAAAAATATTTAAAAATATAGTTAAAAATTTTATAATCATTATTAATAAAAAAATTAAATCGTTTTATTATAAATAAAATTTAAAAAAATTATTAAAAAAATTAATAAAAAAATAAATAAGATTTTAAAAATTTATATAAAGGAAAACAATATAATATTTATTAAAAAAAATAATTTTTATAAAAAGAATAAAAATTAAAAGAAAACGAGTAATAAAAAAACTAATAAAAAAAATAATAAAAAAAAAATAATATAAAAAAAAATAATTCTATAAATATAATAAATATAAATAATATATTATTTTTATATATTATTTATTAAAAGGTCGATTTAAATATTAATGCTTATTATTTTAATAAATATAATTTTTTACTAGTTTAATTAATAATTCTAGATTATATAATTAAATAATATAATATAATATTAATAATTTTAATTATTATAATTATACTTTAATATCTATTATTATTTATCGCTTTTTTAAAATTTTTAACTTTAAAATACTATTAATATAATATTTAAATCGTTTATAATTATTTATAAATATAGTTTTTTTATTAAATTATCCTTAATAAAAACTAAAAATCCTTTATTAATTATTAAAAAACTAGATACTTTTATTTTTATAGCTTTTCTAGTATATATTATCTTTTTTATTTCGATTTTCTAATTATTAAATATATAATCCGCTTTTTTATTATTTATATCTATATAAAAGAAAATCCGTTATATAATTAAAAATATAATAAATATAGTATTTTTATTAATTTTTTTTTTATTAATTAAATCGAATCTTATATTAATATTAAAATAGAATTATACTATAAATTTAAAGTATATTATTTATTTATATTACTATTAGATTAACTTCGATTAGCTAATATTTCTAAATATTATTAGTCGGGCTTTTATAACTATTATTAAATAATTAATATAGGTTTAAAAAATTTTAATATATAGAAAAAATAGTAATTAAAAAAATAATAAAAGATTTATTTATTAATTTTTAATTTTTATAACCTATTTTCTCGCGTAATTAATTTTTAAAGATATATATTAATTAAAAATTAATAGAATTTATATTTATATTATTTAATAATATTATTATACTCGCTATTTATTATTCTATTATTATCGCTATTAATCCGTATTAATTTGATTAATAGATTTAGATTTTTTATAAATTTATAATCTTCGGCTCTTTTAATTTTAAATATCGTTTTATATTAAGCTATTATATTTACAATATAGCGATAAAAAAGAACTTAATATTGAAAGTATTAAATATTATATAGTTTATAATTTATAATAGATATTAATATTAAATCTAGTATAATTAAATAATAATTTAATTCGATAATTCTATTAAAATTAGATAAAAAATACTATTAACGTTATTATTTTTAATAAAAATTATATAACTTTATTTAAAGCTCTATAGATAAATTAATTTATAAAAAATTAGAGTAAAATTAAATATTACTAATTTTTTATAATAAATTTATTCTATTTTTATTAAATTTTATTCTTTAAAATTTTAAGCTAATATAATTTTTAAAAGAATTAGAGGCTATTAATAATAATAGTTAAAAGAATAGATTAATATATTTTATTATTTATTTATTATTTTAAATAATAATTCTATTATATAATTTAAAATAAATAGTAAATTAAAAAAAACCGCCGCTTTTAAAACTATTAAAAAAACAAAATATTTAGTAATAAAATAAATATAATTTAAATTTTTAATATTATTATAAATAAAAATAGAATTAAATATATAATTTATAATAATATATTTTAATAATATAGATTTTAGTTTTATTAAGTATTTATTAGTTTTAAATTTTAAAAATATCTTATAAACGAAAATTAAAAAAAAAAACTATAATTTTATAATAGGGATTTAAATACTAAATTTATAGAATAATTATAGTAAATATAAAAATATAAATAGTATATTCGATATTTAAATAAATATTTTTTTTAATTTTAATTTTATATTTTTTTTAAAATCTAATTATTAAAATTATTATTAGTATAATTACTTTTTAGTCTAATATTCGAAATTTAATATTTAAAAAAATAGTTAATTATTATAAAAATTAGATTAAACTTTTACGTAGTTTTATTAATAATAAAATAAATAATAATAATTTAATTATATATAAAAAGTTAATTATTTTATTTTTTTATTAAAAGTATATAATTAAATAACTAGATAATTAATTAACTAGAAACGAGTTTAAAAAAAAATTAATAATAAAAATAAAAATAATTTAATTAATAATATTTTTAAAATATTTTAGATCTAAATATATACTATTAAATAAAAAAAATATCTTTATATTATATCTTTAAAAAATATTATATTAAAAATAATTAATTAAATAATTTTTTAATATTATATTTTTTCGCGTAATATATAACTATTATATACTATATAAACAAATAATATAAAAAAATAATATATTATTATTTATTTAGCTATAAAAGCTGTATTTTTAGTTTTATTTATTTTTATTAAACCTTTAGCTACTTTTATAATAATTAATACCTAAATAATTATTTATTAAAATAATTTAAATTATATATAAATAAAAAAATAAATTTTATATCTTTTTTTTTAATAGTAATACGTTTAATATAAATAGCTGTAAATCTAATATTTATTAATAATTAATAACTTTATTTTAATAATATAAAGCGGTAATATATTAACTATTAAAAATAGTAATAATATAAGCTTCTATTATTTTTTAAAATATATATAAAGTTTATAACTAGATATAAAGTCCTATATTAAAATAAAAGTTTAGGATAATATTTTTAACAAATTATATAAAAATTACTTTAAAAATAAAAAGCTCTATTATATATTATAAATAATAGATTTTTTAAAAAGTAATTATATCTAGTTTAAAATAAAAATAATATTTAAATTAATAGAATATTAATTTAATATAATAAATTTAATTAAATATTATATTTATTTTAATAATATTATTTTAATTAAATTTCGCGTTAAAAAAAAATTTTCTTCTATAACTAAAATATTTTTAAAATACTAGAATTTATAAATACTTTATTTATTAAAATATATAACTTTAATATATTACTTTTAATTAGCGTTATAATTTAAATAATAATATACTATATATTATATAATATACTTCTAGATATTAAATTTTCTATTTTATAATAATATAATAAAAGGTTAATAATAGTAGTATTAAAATTAAAAAATAATAAATAATTATAATATTTTAACCCTATATATTAAAATTATAATTATTTAAAATTTTATTTATATAATAAATTTTATATATAATAATTCTAAAAATATTAAATTTATTATCTAAAATTATTCGACTATATATTATTATTTTATTATTTATAAAATCTTTATAAATTAAAAGCCGTAAATATATAATAAAAAAATAAAAATTAAAATCCTTCTAATAAATATAAATACTTTCTATAAATAATATAATAAAATAATATAATTATAGTAATATTATTTAATAATATATTCTATTTATTACTACTTTTAAAATTTTTAATATAAAAAATTTTTATAATAAAGTATATATTTAAATAATTCTTTTATATATATAAATTTATTTTATCTATTTTATTATTAATTATAGCTAGTTTTCTATTATAAATAATAATAAAGCGGTTTAAAATAACTATTTTAATATTATTTCTATTATAATATAATTTTTTTATTTTATTTTTTTATTAATAGTAAATTTTATCCGAATTAGGTATTAAATCGCTATTTTTTATATAATATAGGATTTATTTAATAATTAGATTTATAATTAGCTTTTTAATTTATATTTAAAATTGATTAATATATATAATACTCGCTATATTATAGCTATAGAACTTATATTTATAAAGTCGAATATTTATTATCGACTTTTATATTCTATAATTATTTTTATTTATAAAATTAATTTAAAATATAAAATAAAATAATTATTAATATATAATAGATTTATATTACCTAAATATATTATTATAAAACCCTCGATATTTTCGATTTTTATTTACTTTCTAATATTTATTCTTTTTTAACGCTTTTAAATTTATTAATAATTTCTACTAGTTAATACTATATAATTATATTATAATATTATATCATATTTAAATATTAAAGAAAAACTTTTTATAAATATTATATCTAATTTTATACTATTTTCTCGTGTATTTAATAGATTTTATTAATTATAATTTATCCGTTTTTAATATAATAACCGATATTTATAATAAAATTATATTAGTATTTAAATAATAAATATTTAAAATAGATTAATAATATTAATAATAATAATAAAATAAAAAATAACTCTATTATAAATTAATTTTATATAGATTAATCTACTTATAAAATCTTAAATAAATTATTATTTATAGAATTATTCTATTTTCGATAATTATTTTAATATTTAATATTTTTATAATCTAGTATAAATAAAATATAATATTAACTATAAAAAATAATATATTTTATTAGTATATTATTAATAATTTTAATATTAATTTATTAAAATAATTATTAAAAAAGCTATATATAAAAAAAAATATATTAGATAATTATAATATAAATAAAGTTATTAAAATAATATATTTAAATAATATATTTAAATATAATATATTTAATAATATTTAAATAAAACGTTTAATTAAATTAGAATAAATAGCGTTTTATAAAATCGTTCGCTATTAAAAGTCGATCGATTTTATTATTTTTAAAGCTTTATTTACGCGATTAATATAAAAGCTAATAGTAAATTATTTAAATAAAAATAAACGAATTTAATCTATAATATTAATTATATTATAAAAGGCTACCGAAGTATATATATATAATTTCTTTTATAATAAATTTATTATTTTTATATATTATTCAAATTAAAATATTAAAGTTTTTTTAAATATTTAATTAGTAATAATTTATAAAAAATAAATAATTATTTAAAAAAAAAATATAAAATTTATTTTTAAAATTATAATAAATTTTAATATATTATTTAAATAAATAGACTTTAATTTTAATAAAATATTAGATAAATAATATTAGACGGGTTTTTAATTTAAATAAAAAGAAAAATTTAAATTACGCGTTTTTTATAATTAAAAGAATTTAATTATTTTATTTTATTTTTATATTTTATTATTAAAAAAAAATTAAAAGTTATTTAAAGCTTTTAAATTTATAATAAATTAAATTTTTTTTTAAACCCCGCTAGTTTCTTTTTATAAAAAAAAACTATAATATTTATAAAATTTATTCGAATTTTAAAAGCTTTTAAATTATTTAATAATAATAATTTATAAAATTAAAAATTAAATAATAAAAATATTAAAATAATATTTAAAAGTAATATATTCTAGATTTTTAGATTATTTTATTTATTATTATTTTTATTATATAAATCGCTTTTTAAAAACTTTATATTTCCTTATATAATATACTTCCCGATAATTTTTTCTATTTTCTTATTAATTTTTTTAATTATTTTATTATTATCGCTAGTATATAATAAAAGGATTTTTTTATTTTTTATATTTATAACGGTTTTAAACTTTTTTATAAATTTATTCTACTTTTTTTTAGAATTTTAAATATTAATAAACTTTAATTTATTAAATTCTATTTAATAAATAATATATTATATAATATATTAAATTATTAATATTATATATTTTAATATTATTACTAATATACTTTCCGCTATTCTAAATATTTTATACTATTTAAAATTAATCGCTATATTTATTATATTACTAGATTATATTATTAATAAAATTAGTATTATTATAATAGATTTTTTTTAATTAGTAATATTATTCTTTTTATTTAAACTATTTTTTTTTATTTTATAATTTATATCGTTTTATTTTATAGTATAAAATTTAAAAGTAGTTAATAAAAATATAGATTTTATTATTTGAATATATTATTATATAAATTATTTATAATTTAAAAACTATTCTTTTAAATTTAGCAATTCTATTTAAATACTTTTTTTTTCTTTTTATCGATTATTTAATAAATAGTAGTTTTTTTAAACTTTTATAATATTTTAAATTAAGTTTAGAAATTTATATTTATTTATATATATATTTTTCTTTTTAATATTATATTTTTAAATAGCTATATATTATATATTAATAATAAATTAATAAAACGAGATATAATAATATATAATAGAATATAGTTAAATATAATAGAATAAAGTTTTATATATAATAATATATATAATTTAATATTAAAGTAAAAACTTTAAATATAATTTAAAATTATTTATTAAAAACTAAAGTTTAATTATAAAACTCTACTTTAATTAATTAATTAATTTTAATACTTTTTTTATTTTATATACTATAAAATCGTACTATTTAATAGTTTTAATATATTTTTATTTAATTAAAATCTTTTTACGCTTTATATTTATTATATTTATTTTTATTAATTATTCTTTTACTTTATTTACTAATTAGATTAATGTATATTTATATTAATAATAATAAAAAACGCGTTTATATAATTATTAAATATTAAAATAAAAAAGAAATATATTAATAATATATTATAGTAATTTATTTAAAATATTATTATTTAATAATTTTAGATAAATCTAAATAATAAAATATATATAATTAAAAATAATAATTTATTAATTTATTTAAATCTATAAAAAAATAATTATTTATTAAATAATAAAAAGTTAACTCTTTTATATTTACGCGAGAGTAATTATATTTTTAAAAATACTATAAATTATATATTATAAAATAATAGTCGAGTTTTAAATTATAAAAGTTTATTAAATATAAATCTACCTAATAATAAAAATATTTCTAATCGATAAAATTAATATATTAAAAAAAAAACTATTTTAAATTATTTTAAATTATAGATATTTAAAATAAAAAGGATATATAAAATAAAAAATATAATAAAAAAATAATTACTCGCGGTATAAAAATCGATTATAAAAAAAAAATTTATTATAATAAAAAAATCGATTAAAAAAAATTAATAAAATAATATAAAATAATAATATTTTATTTATATAATAAAATAAATTAATATTAATAATAATATTATTTTAAACCAGGTATTATTATTTTATAAAAAATTTATCGATATTAAAAAACTATTAAATTATTATTTCTAAAAATACTATTTAACCGTTTAATATAGAAATTATTTTTTAATATATAAAATTATAAAATTAATAATTATAAAAATTTAATAATTAATTATATTTAATTAAATATATTAAATATATTATATAAAACTACGGACGTTTATATAATAATATTTTTTAAAAGTAAATATATAATTTTTATATATTATTAATACTATAATTCTAATATATAATAAATATCTAATTTATTATAATATATATAAAATATATAACTATTTAAAATAAAAATATATAATTTATTTTTAATTTTATATATTAGTTTAATATTATTATTAAATAAATATAGTATATATTTAAATTAAATAAAAAATTTAAATATTTTAAATTTATTATTATTTAATAATATTATATATTTATTATAATTATAGATAAAGAAAATAAATATATTTATTTTTAATATTAATAATAAAATTTATTTAAAGTTTAAATTATTTAATTTTTTTTATTAAAATTTTATTTATTAATTAATATAATTAAATTAAAATTAAAAATAATATAATTTAAAAATAATAATAGGGTAAAAATTTTATTTAAATCCTAGAGCTTTAATTTTTACTAGTATAATCTATAAAAAAATAAGATTAGGTTAAATTATTAAGTTAAGTTATTAATTTAAATTTTATAATTTAATTTAATTTTCGATTTAAATATTAAAATTTAAAATTAATTTAACTTGCTAATAATCCGACTCAGATTCGATTTAATTTATTAGTAACCCGATTTAAAACCGATTATTAAATTAAAAATTCAAGTTCGACTCGATTTATATCGACTCGACCTAACTAGTCTAAAAAAAATATAAATTTAAATTATTTTTTATAAATATAATTAATATAAATTTTAAAAATTATTATAAAAATTTAATACTATTTTAAAAATTATTTAATATATTTTTAAAATATTTTAATATAGAAAATAAATATAATAAAAATTAATATAATAATAAAATCTATTAAATTTTTTAAATTATAATAGAAAATATTTTAAATTTTATTAAAAAAATTAAAAACTAGTATATATTTTAATTAATTTTTTAATTAAATTTTAATATAAAAACGGTAATATAATAAATAAAAAAATACAAGATTTATTTAAAAAATTAGGTATTATATATACTATATAATAATTAATAGTATATATATACGGAAATTAATAATATTATATTCTATATAAATTTATTTTAATTACTACTATTTATTATATAATAAATATAAAATAATAATATATATTAAAAATAAAAAGTTATTTATTTATAGAATCTATAATTAAATAAATATAAATATTAAAAAATATTAAATTTAATTAGATATATTTAATTAAAAAATTTCCTTCGAATTATAATAGCTATTTAACTTTATTTATTTTATTAATTTTTTTTATATAATATAATCTCAATAATTTAATATTATAAAAATTTTAAAATTTAAATAAAAATTAATAATATTACTAATTATAGAAAATTATTCCTAGTAATTTTTATTCTATACTTATTAAAAAAGTTTATAAAATTAAAAAAACTAATAAAATTAAAAAATTAAATTAAATTAAAAAATTTAATAAATTTTAAAAATTTAATAAAATTAAAAAAATAAAATTTATAATAAATAATTCTATTTAATATTTTAAAAACTAAAAATATTAAATAAGTATAATTATTATAAATTTAATTTTTTTAAAAATTTTTATAAAAAAACTTCGAGTTTTTTTATTTATAAAATATTAATATTTTATATATTGGATTATATATATTAAATAATTATTATATAATATATAAATATTTAATTAAATTTATTATTTATAATATTATATTATATCTATTAAATATATATATTATATTATTATTATATATATATATTATTATTATTAAATATATATATTATTATTACTAAATATATATATTATTATTATTTATTATATATTTTTTTTCAAAATATAAAAATAATAAAAAATAAAAAATAAATTATATATATAAAAAAAAAGTATTTTTTATTGAGTATTTATTATTATTATTTTATATTAATATTTCAAATATTAATTAATTTAAATTAATGAATTTAATTTTTTTTTTTGAGATATATAGATTATATACTAGCAAGCGCGCTATTAAAATGCAGAATCTTGCGATTGAAATGTATTTGGTCTAGTCCCGGAGCTTGCGGAGGGCTAGTAGGGTAGCGTGACTGCTAGGGAGGCAACATAAAACCATGAAATTTTCGGATTGAGCCACACCTGATTATTCTACCGAGGCACCGTTCAAGTCGTACCCAGAGCCGGCCATACCTAGACAGTTAAGCATGTTCCTACACAAAATCTCTATTCTGACAATGTTTTCCTAACAATCGCGAGGTTGCGTGAATGAGCCAAAGGCTCAAGCATGGCTCACATCCCATTGTTATTGCATACTTCTAAGTCTTGGCCAATATGAATGTTTCAAAGTCGGCCGTTAGGTCAGATATAACTGGTCGGAGCAGTCAGAAATCTTTTCGGCATTCCAGGGGTGTCCAATTTCCACCAGTCGCCCTCGGTTGCAATTACTTTGGTGGGTAACAAAGGCATTTAATTGCGAACCCCATGGATGACACCACACCCCGGGGATGGCGTTGCTACGCGTACAGCAAGATGCCCAGTCTCTCTTTTCTTTGCTATTCGTCTCGACGCTGCCGCTTGAAGAGGGCGGTCGAGTGATCCTCTGCAGGACTTCATCTCCTAGACATTTACATAAATCATGAAACCCTTATATCTCCTTATTTCGGTGATCAGCTTTGTCACCCTTACTATGGCCTCCACAGCAGAAGCAACTACTATCCCCGGGCCAGCGCCAACCACAGCTTCACCTTCCTACACCTCTGGCGACAACTTCCGCACATCCTGCCTAAACTCCACCAACACCTTTCGCCGCCAACATAACGCCACTGCATTGACATGGAATACTACCCTCGCAACTACCGCAGCCCACCTTACAGAACCCTGCAACTTCAAGCACTCCGGCGGTCCTAATGGCGAAAACATCGCTGCGGGGTACGCGAATGTGACGGCAGCTATCGATGGCTGGGGCAATGAAAGAGCAAAGGAGAATTACGGAGACGGAAAGTTCAGCGAGGATACAGGGCATTTCACTCAATTGGTATGGAAGGCGACGCGAACAGTAGGATGCGCGCGGAAAGATTGTCAAGAACTGGGCTGGTTTCTGGTGTGTGAATATTGGCCACCGGGCAATGTAGAAGGACAATTTAAGGAGCAGGTACAAAAACAGGTTGGGAACGAAAATGCCGCGGATGGGCTTCTGGTGCGGTCATCCTGGAAGAACTCGAGGACGCTGGCTGTTGCAATACTGGCAACGGGTTTTGTAATACTGATGGAGTAAATAGATGGCTGTTCCGCGATCGAGTTCCCGTGATGATTCCCCTGGGAGGGATTATGGACGGTAGGTGAGCAAGATTTGGGACGTACAGTTTGCAAGTAATTGGAAAGTGATGTAGGATAAAATTATTCCTCATTCCGTATGATCGACGGTCATCTTGTAATTAATACTGCAATATATCTTATCCTCGCTTTGCTTCATTCCTTTTCATGCTCCCATTAATATGCAGGCCTTACGATACATCTACAAGACTAGCCCTAACGGCGTTTCGCCTGAACAATCCCGCGTCCAGTTCATCCCACAAATCATTCTCTCAGTATCCGGGACATTGCTCCCAGGGAGCACCTGCCCGAGCGGGGACAATCATACTGCAATCCTTGTAGCTAGTCGTCTTGCGTTGCTATACCTAGTAAAGGTTGGAAGCTTTGAAAGCGCGGGCGAGCTTGACCACGATTGGTGAGAGATGTCTTAAGAGTAGAGATGACTTGTACTACGTTACCGCTGAGGCTTTCTTTACCCTTACTGCACGATACAATCGGATTTGGACCATAGGACCGGTAGCGAATAGCAATAACGCGCTGCCTGAAGAAATCTTACCTCATTTTGAACACTTGCTTTGACTACATAATAAAATTCAGCCTCTGCCAAATCGCGGGTTATGCTAGCTCAGGGTTGATGCTAGGCCGCTGCAGTCCGTGCATCTCTTCCCATATTTCCACGCTGCCATCAGGTTATCATCAATCTCGGTAGATGATTCAGCCTCACGCACTCCGAAATACCCGCGCTTGCTGATGATCGCAAAATTACGCCGGTATACGTAGGTATAAAAATATAGATCAAAAGTTCAGGCGTGGAACGTGCTCGCTTGGGTCTACAAGCTGCACACCTTCATCCAAAGATTTCTGCGGTGGTTTATCTTGGTGTGGCCTTGTTCTGAACCCACCTCAAAGGCATGGTCCTGATGAACGTCTTCAAGTCATTGCGGTTTTCGAATACACTAAGAGGTAGAGAAATAATGGGATCCAAGTCGACATAACTAGCTAAATTAGAAGTGGTATATTATATCAGAAGCCAACCATATTCTATGCTGTTCGCTGTGACAGACTTCAAAACAAACTCCACACAAACGACTCTATGTAACGTACAATCTCCATGCTGGCACATGATTATAATACCAACTCGCCCTTGAGCCCATTGTATCTGCTTCAAAAGTTTCATTCGAGAAAGATTTCGATGGTAGCAGGCCCAGCCACGATATCGTCATCATTAAGTGCCGTCTTAGACGTTGTCAAGACGACATAGGTTAGGCCATTGATTGGAGCGAAGCCTTCTGGTGTCGCGGGCACAATAGTGGTAAATCCACCGTTATTGGGAAGTCGCGTGGTTCTGTATGGAATCCGTTAGCGTCATGGACGAAACGATAGTGAACTCACAGCTGGCGGTAGATCAAGAACCGCTAGCCGGCACTTGCTGAAAAGAACAGGAGAAGGATCGAAAAGGTTTATGATGGAAGAACATACGGGGAAAAGACTGGGCCTGTAAGGGTGAGGAAGGCGGCGTAAAGCGGGACATCATCAGAACCGGCTTTGATATCTTGGTTGTAGGTAATAAAGGTGACCTCTTTTCCAATAACTCCGTGGTTGCTTCGTGAAGAGGAAAGTGTTGGATAATTCTGGTAATTCACGTCAGCCCCGCCTCAAGTTATGATATGAGACACAGTAATACTTTAAGAGGTATAGGGTCCTGCTGTGGACAAGAGATAGTGAAAAGCTTCACGAGCGTATTCGTCTCATCAAGATCAATTGGCGTCTCGTAAGGAGATGGAAATGGATCAAGTTTGAGTGCTGCACGAATGAACGAAGAGTGCCGAGCTTCGACGGCCAAGATAGAAGAGAACAGCTGAAGGTATCGAGACTTCCCCAGATTTGCCAGTAAGCCAACGTAAGAGCTAACGCTGACGGCCTCGAGCAAAGATGCAGTGGTAACGAAAATGCTAGGATTGGTAACGTTCCAATTGTAGACGCACTCCTCCACAGGAGTGACATTGAGCTGACGCAGGGTCGTTGTCAGAGATGTTACATGTGTGTGTTCCTGTGTAGCAATGTCTGTCAAATTGGAATAGAAATCTGCATCGAAACCGGCTTCAGCAAATTGCGCCTGAGTGAAGTTGGCGAGACCTTGTCGGTAGAAGTTATCTTGGAATCGCTCGAGACTCAAAATGAAGTTTAAGATTTGGTTTTCAGTATATGGATGAAGACTTGAGGAGTTTGCATTGCCACTATCAAATGGTTAGTATGAGTCTGTCCCTACGGAAATGGTGAGTAGAAATACTTACGGCTTACTGCAGGGGACAGCTCCGGCGATGGCTAGGAAACAAGCTGTAATAGTCAAAGAAATCTTCATAGTGAAAAGCTGATGGCAAGGATTGGAAATACGGATTTGAAGGTAATGGTGATAGGAATGTACAGAAGTAAACCAAACGCAGACGAGATGAAGATATGAAACTGGAAGAAAATCTGTGCTTTATATACATCGACTGTCGGAATCTCCAGCATCGACCTGCCCGGCACGACACAACCCAGCCTCCGGGCAGAGGATCAGCGCTGCTACATCTCTTCCTGCTCCGCCTTCAGCCGTTGTGTCGTCTCCAATTTTTCGGTCGGAAATTGCAGTGATCCAGGCGAAGCAGTGCTAAGCAGGTTTACGATGGGTAGAACGCGTCCCTAGCCAGATCTCCGGTGGAGCCGCATGACGACCATGACGTTTCGTGCGAGAAATCAAATTGCAATGGAAGGTATAAGCTTCGAATCCCTCTCGCAAGGAGATCCTCCGGATGGTTAGACTGTACTCAGGAATAATGATTTTTCATTTCGTGCTCCGTCGACATTGCAATGGGAGATCTATATCAGGCGCAACGGCACTAAAATGGTCCCCAACTAGAGCGTTTCCTGGACGTCTTTCCATATATGACTCAATGGGTAGAAAAATAGAATGGAAGCCTTGCAGAGTTCTAATGCCTGCACATACCCACGAAGATTCCAACAACATTCTGGCCATGTCTGCAGGGTTCACCGGTTAGTGAAACACTTACAACGGACCGAGCTGTACTATGTATGCTACCTACTTGCCAATAGAATTAGCTGCCTATCGTCGATCTTACCGGTGTGTTCGTGTATTTATTGCTGGATGGAATGTTAATCTCGAGATGGATACTGATGACTTTATCATATCCCAGAGCCCGTAAAGACTTGTGTTCCTTTGTTTTGAGTATATTCAATACGTGTTCGATTCCTGGATATGATACCAGTCTATTCCTAGTTGATTGATTCCTCCAAGGAACCATCGGGCGACGTTAGAATAGGGGACTACGAACCTCCGGGTCTAACCAGTTACAGTCGTCCCTTGCGATTGGCCCATCGACTTCTGGTCGAGGACAGGATCATAAAGCTCAGATGAGAAGCGACCTGCTTCATTCCTGAGCCCCACGCCATCCTCGCAGAGCCACGAGAGCTTGCGTGGGATGGAGGACGCTAGCCCAGAGGCTTGGTTCTGTAGAGGCCGGCCACATTTTCGCTGTCGATATTTTGCTTGGTCACTGACTCGGAAGACAAGACATGGGCTTTCGTGGTAAATGGAACTAGCATCGCTCCAAGTGTACAGTCAAATCGTCTGCACGTTTGCTCATATCTACTTTTGCCAAGTATGGTTTACCATGGACCAAGTTCTGGCTGCAGAAGCTGCAGAAATCGTCGAGTCAAAGTTGTGAACCCAATGGTTCATTGTGGGTAATACAAAGACGTTGACGATAATTAGTGCGACCAATCCAGGCCAGGGTGCCACGTCTGCGCGATCCGGCAGGAGACTTGTCCAGGTTATGGTGATGTGTTTGACGGGGCCCACAGGCCTCAGAATCAAATTGTCCAACGTTCAGTACAGAGACAAAAGGGGCCATCAGATGAAGACGCGCAGAGCTCACACGAAACAACGGCTGGTGACGGTCACTTGTCAAATACTGTCTCTGTAACCTCGAAACGTGCGAGGAGCCCAAGAGGCAGCAACAGCAGCAGGAAACGCGGCTGGATCGTATATCGTGCAGAACGATGCCGGACTGGGTCAGACACCAAAGCAACAGATACGCCACCAAAGTCTTCTCCAGCCCTGGTTGCTGACATAAACTTCCAGCCTGCTACATACTCGATGCCTCCTATCGTGCTAGAGGATGCCCAGACTAGTTCCGTTTGCTTCTTTTTTCGACATTACGGTGGTACGACAATCGATCCCGAGACCCCCAATGGCTTCAACCAGCTTTGGCAACCGATGTACCTACAAGCATTACCTCGGTCATCTCTTCGTTTAGCTACAGCTGCGATCACTGTCAACATCGCAATGATGTGGTGTTCCAAGGGTTTCAATACACCTTCTGCTGCAGACGTATTTGTTAAAGCCGTCGCCGCTGCTCGGGAGGGGATCCATGACCCTCTCCAAAGCTTGACAGATGAAATGTTGATGACAATTTTGTTATTCGATCTCTACGACGCGCTTTTCTTGCACTATGCTCCAAATCTCACGGGTTACGGGAAGCATAAATATGGAGCTCTAGCGGTGATTGAACAGCGCGGTTCCAATAACATCGCGACGTCTCGAGGTCGCGCACTTCTCAAAGCGGCTCGACACACCCTCTTGCCATATTTGCTCACATCGCGTCGGCCATTCCCAAAACGATTAATCCCTCTATTCGAGCACAAATTAGCCAATGATACGAAAGCAGCAATTTTGGATCAATTATCGGTCACTCTATCATGCTTGCAGAGCCGACAATGGAAGTTGCACTTACGACGCTACCGTGGTGAAACGTCTGAAAACCGTGGTCCATGCCACATGAAAATCATTGAAGAGGCATTGCAGCTGGAGCTGGCTCTTCTTCGCTGGGAATCGACTCTTGTGCATACAGACTGTATACCGGAGTATATCCCGCGAGATGCAGTAGAGAAGTCCATACAATATGCCGGTTTCTACGGTATCCGCTGCAGTGTCTGGCCAAATCTTAGTATTGGGAGCACCGTGATTCTCTTCTATTTCCGCTACCTCCTCACACTCCAAATCATTCGGCAGTCTTTTGCTGACGAAGCTATCTTATTGCAAGATCCCGATCAACAGGCACTTTTGTCTCAAGTTAACGATAAGGTTCAACATCTCGTCGATCTCATCTGCGAAGCCATACCCTTCTATCTTGGGGACACTGTCACTCCTAAGAACCCTCTGTACAGCACTTCAATCAAGTTTCCTCATATGTTTAAGACTCATCTAGAGACCGGGAACTCAATTCGCATCCCTAGCTTGGTATCCAACCATCAAACCCAAGCAGCTGCATCAGGTGGCTGGATTTTGTTCCCACATTTGGTCAACTTGTGGCGACTTGCAGAGCCAGAGGATGATGCGATCCCAATTTTTTTGCGAKATGAACAGTTGGACTGGATCAAAAGTCAAGTGAAGAGGATGCAGAAGATCTTCTTATTTTGCGAGCCTGTTTGGTTCAAGAGGAATCTGTCAAACTCAACCGATGTTACATGAAAGAGTCCGAGGGTAAATACATCTCCTCTTAGACGCCCTATCCCCTGCAGCAGTTGACCAGGACATAATGATCGGGAAGACACGTTCATTATCTCCTTGCCTAAATCTTGAGCGTCGAGTCTAGAGTCTGTGATCCCCATCAATGAAAGTTGTTACCCATCACTTAAAGCGAGTTATCTGCGTATAAGGGTGTTCCTATCATAATATGCCTGTCTTGTAGGAAACTTGGGAAGGGTTTCTTGTATCCTACCTTCAAGCCCTACTTCTGTCGATATCAGGATCTTGAAGGGATTATGAAATGCAATCACTGGTATATCAAGATTCATTGCAGGGCTCCACATTCTCAGTAGACCTCATCTTGATCATCCACTTGAACGTTGCAATCCACTTTACCTTTCATAACTTACACTTAAGTAAGAAGCTCTTCCCACGACGAATGAGGTGCAATGTATATCACTGCAACAAGCGGCGCAGATCTAAGCAGAGCTCAATGTGGAAAGCATGGAAGTCAGGAGGTGCTTTTCTGCTGCAGAATTTCCTGCGGCGATTTGCGGAGGTATTCGTTTCTGTTGATCAGATACGAGTTGATCTAAGGGGCGCACAAATGTAGTACTTAACTCCGCTCGGTACCTAATTAGGACCACAAGCATTAAAACTAGAACGGAGGTCAGGCGATTGCCAGATATTTAATTGATTAGGTCATGCAATGTCATTATCCTCGTCACGACCTTTACGAGTAAGTCCGGATTTCATTGTACTTGGGATAGGTTACGAATAATTCAATTGTTGGCACTGCTGGCCGGATTTTTGGCTTTGCTCTGGGCTCAATGTTGGCGGTACAATGAATGCTGGAGCAGGAGAATGGACTCAATTGCTATTGTGTGGGACTTAGACGCTGTGAAATGAAGATTATATCGCTACGCATGAGCACAGGAGAGTTTGTTTTCACCCTGATTAATTTAGCATACTCATTAAAGAATTCCAAAGCGCTGATCAGACCCTGCTCCTTGAGAAGCGATTAAGCTTGCTTATATCCCGACTATTCAGCACTAATACTCGAGAATCCGCTAGCATCGACAGATCCAAATTCAGGCTCAATTCTAGGCCCAGTGGAGTTCATTAGCTGATCTGTTCCCTCGTCCTTTGCTTGTGGAGAGTTGTCAAAGTGATTGCTCAGGGGAGTCGGGCCAAGTTGAAGAAGAGTGTCATCCACAGTCCCTAGCTCTCCCTGTTCAGGGTGTAAGGGAGAATTAATGCGCGGAAAGGGCGAATGATCAACGGTAAGGCAGTCTTCTCCCATCAACACGCGAGCCTCGTGAAGTCTTATGCTAGCCCGACCAGGTATATCAAGTTTGGCCCATAAATTTGTTGAAAGTGTGTTCCATAAGACACTTTGCCGTCTTCGAGAACCGAGTCCCAAGGGACCCGAACCGCTTTGGGAACGGTTAATGTCTGCAATTCGCTCGGTGACTAGGGCTTGTTGAAACGGAGACAAGATGGCTAGATCAAGTAACCTTATCGCCCATTTGGCGGCGTCATCGGCAGCAGCAGAACCTCTCCCAGTCAAGAGCTCGATTGTTAATATTAGAGCGCGCACAGCGCCAGTCGGCATAGAACATCTCGCAAGATAAGAATATAGCGCTGCGTCAATTTTCTGATCGACTATTTCACTTTTGGATCTGTTGCTTGGAATCTGTGAAATAAGCAGATAGCTGACACCAGCTAGCTCACTTGCTGATGCATGGTAGAGCCATGCTTTGTCATTACTGAAATCTGTCCGTAGAGTCTCATAAGTACTGAATGCTAGTTTGAAGTCTCTCAGCATGAATGCATAATCAGCGAGTTGTCGCAGCATGGCCTCAGGTGACTCTGGTAGGTAGTAGCCTCTGGCTGCGTCATAGTTACTGCTTGACGAGGTCGAAACTGAGGAAGTCGCAGAGGTAGATCCTCTTGACGACCCGAAACCAGTCCATTTTTTTGACAGCGACATAAATCGGCCGCCTATTCCTCGTCTCTTCGAGGCTATCTGGTCATTCCATGTCACAATACGGCCCTCCATATATGGGATCATCGATTGTGTGACCATTTCCCTGATGAAACCCCTGATAGCGGTTGCGTCCGAGTCAAATATGAAGTCTTGTCCGCTCCGGCCGTGACGACCTGGATATGTTAGTCTGTGCTAGATAGGACGCAGGGTTACTGACTAAGCTGTTCAAGATCTTCCTTTTCTTCAGCAGCCGACGTCCATAGGCATTCCGGCATAGAAAACCTGTCATCATCTGTCTCCACACATTGGACACTACGAATCCTCAACAGGTAGCAATGAAGACCGAAATGTCTTTTCATCAGGTCGAAAAGTGCAGTTGACTTCGTGACATCGTCACGATCCTCGTCATGGACAAGTACGTAGTAGCGTAGGTAATCTACACTGACCCACGGCGGAATTTTGATATTTGCCCTTCCACTTACAGAGTACAGTTGGCGAATCTCCTCCAACGGCCCTTGATTTCGGGAACTAACAGCTATAATGCACGCGACTGGGTGAGAGAAAGTCTCGTAAGGCACCTGTAATGTTCCTGACAACAACTTGCGAATGTGGATGAGGTGTGCTGAGGAACGTTCTTCTGGGTTCTCTAGCTGGTTCTTATCATGATTATAGTCGGCCGCTGAGCTCTCAGAAGCCAAAAAGGTCGATCGAAGTGAAGATTCGAGGATAGTATCAGTTGGGTCTTGTTGCTCATCGGGTGCAAAGAACGATGAAGATTGCACACTAGTATCTTTACTAGCTCGGCTGTTATTTGGCTGCCTTGATTGCTTTTGATCAGTAGGCGAGACGACAGGCTGCGGATCGTGTCTATATTGTATGAGGCGGACGCCAAAATTCTCCCATGCTTTGCTCGTTCCAATACTATCCCGGACTACGACCTTCCCCAAAACTTTTTCGGCAAATGGCCTTAAGAGGCCGTAGAAGCCGTTCAGAAAGCCCTTCTCCTTGGCTATCTCATCCGTGTCTTCCGACGCCACCACTGCAATACGAGGGGCGAAAGACGCAAGTATAGTCTCCCGCAGGTCGTCATTTGGAGAATTGAAATGCTTGGCCGAGCCAGCTCTTACGCTATAGACAGACCCAAGATCCCGGCTCAACTGACTCTGTCGGCTAACTGGTCGAATGTGTGTAGGCTCGTTTCTCTCTAATGCAGTGTTGAAAGACTGCTCCGCATCTCTTCCATCACTAGGTCGAGAGACTTCGGTTTCGGAGGTGGTAGGTGATGACGGCGAGTGCAGCGGATCTTTCGTAGAGGAAAGGTGTGTCATCGATGATTGTTTGTACTACCGTACCGCAAAAGTCATACTGCGGAGACGATACGCGCACTGTTGGTGCTGTAGTGGTGCTTCTGAAGGGGTGTAGGGGCATGCGAAGCAGCATCTCTTCTGTTGCTGATACGCTGCTCTTGGTTTATGAGTAGAGCAGAAAGCAGCGAGGTTCATTCTCTCAATCTGTCAAAGCCATGAGACCTAACAGGGCAGTGTATTCAGCAGTCAGTGTTGATGAGGTCTCAAGGTCCTTTTATCAGGTAACCTCGTAACTTTAAAGCAGCATTGCCAGCCCTGGGAGCCGTCGATAAGATAAAGGAGAATCGTTTATGACGGACTTACTCTAACGGAGTTAGTAATTGCGCGTGGGATTTACGCTAATCTGTAGATTCCTATCTTGCTCTCAACAATAAGGGTACAAGAGTAGACCATAAAATGAGCGACCTGCTGCATTTCATACTCGCTCAACAAGATCGATTTAAAAGGTCAGAATTGATGACAGATTTTTGCTGCTGACTTTTTTCGCTCACTGCAGTCAGAGCACGCTTACCGTCGCTTTTTTCCGATTTCACCTCGCAACGATACACGAACCCTGATGGCTACCTTGCTAATGTCAATATCTGGAAGGATGCTCTATGCGATGCTGCACGTGCTGGCTTGATTTCGGACAAAAATGGTAGCGCTCAGAGATTTTCATTGGAAATCGGACCCCGGCTACTACAAAAACTTGAAAGCAAAGAGTGGGGGAGACCGCTGGCTCTAAATGCGGTTATAGTAGGTACTAAAATATGTCTGTCTCTTTTCAACATGGGCAAAGTGCTGAAATGCCTGCGAGTAGAATGAGGCAAGTTCTCAAGGGGACATGATACCTTACGAGAGCTTTTCGTCGTCTCCAAACAGTATATATCGCCGACAGTGGATAGATCTACCCTGGCGTCTTATATCATGGGGTTTGAGGCATATAGATTGGCAGTACAGGAGCTCGGTCATTCAGACACAGACACCCAAGAAATTCGTATTGATATCCAACGTCGAGGTATGCGGATACGACTCATTTCCATGTGTGACAGCAATCCTAATGTCACCCAGAGAGCCGCCAGCAAAGTCATGCAAGACCTTCAGAACCGTAGCAGCCAGATTGACCGAATCTTTGCTAAACCCATGTTTGCAAAACGTGCAGCGCAGGCTCTTGGCATTACTGGCGACCTATCGCATAGCGACCTCACCTTATTGCTTACATATCTGGCGCGAGATATGCCATCACTAGTATACGACGGGACTGTGAGTTTGACAAGCATGCTTTTAGTTTGGATTAACGGATTTGGCAGGTTGTAAAGCTTGCTAGCCCCGGAGAGGTCTTGTCACCAGTCTCAAAAGAAGATCGGGCTATTGCATCTTTGAAAACTTTGATGGATGATATCAACGAGCAGATTTGTTCGCTGGAAAAAAGGATAAGTACTCTTGCTGAGAAAAGCCAAAGTGCAGTCGAAATGAGAAACCGGTCTTCAGCGTTGGCGGCTCTCAGGTCAAAAAAGTCTGCTGAATCTGCGTTATCCAGACGACTCGATACTTTGTCACAGCTCGAAGGAATCCATGAGAAAATAGAGCAAGCTTCTGATCAAATAACGATGCTTCAGGTCATGAAGGACAGCACTGCAGTACTCCGCGGTCTCAATGCCAAAATCGGGAGTAGCCAGGATGTCGAGGATATTCTTGATGGTTTAAAAGAAACGATGGGCAATATTGAGGAAATCGGCACGGCAATAAATGAAGCTGGACAAGAGAACAATGCAGTAAACGAAGACGACGTCGATCAGGAGCTCGAAGCTTTGATGCGTCAAAGCCAAAGCGCTGAAGAGGAAAAAGGAGCAGATGAGACTAAGCGAAGACTTGCTGAGGCTCATGTTACTACTACTACTGGCAGCGTAACTCGTGCGAACCACTCAACACTGCCGACAGAAACGAGATCTGCAGACCCAAAGGCAGATTTTGACTCGCCAGCCATTGGCTACGATGGCATGTCGGCGAGTCCACCTCCCACCAATAAGGTTGCAACCCCAAACAAAGTCGTGATTGGCCAAAGTTGTGAAAAGGAGGACATCACGCCATTGGCAACATGAAAATTAGATCATCAACTTCTCATGATAGGATAGATGCACCTTCCGGCACGGGTACACAACCTTTAAGAAATGAAGCATCACGAATTTGTCGGTGAGATAAACGGACCCGATCGAGTGACTTGGAAGTGGTGTTCTCGAGACACCGGATGGTGTTTTCAAAGATTTCATGGGCTATCGAAATCGGTGTCTAAACGATTTTGAATATCTCTTAGGCAATCCGAACATAGAGTCTCTACGCCATTGCGTCTGTATTGGATGACACGGTACCGACAGCCTTGTCTGGTACGTTGTTCATTATAGGCAAATGGCTTGTCGGTATGTCTATGCTCACTTGTTCTTTCTGTAGCGAATCTTGACCTGTGCTCTGCTTTCTCCCTGGACTATTGGATCCCTGTTTCGTGTGTCGGGCTTTAGATACAAGATCCTGAAAATCCGTTTGGTGACTCAAACTCCATGCTGCGCCATCAAAATCTTTACTCATGATTGACCCTGGATTGTTGGAGTCAGCGCCCCCGTTTGCAATCGAGCGGCCAGTGCTCCTATCCCAGATATCTAGCTCGCGCAGCATTTCCCGCTTCGACTTAGGTCTTGACGAATCGGCGTTTGCGTTGACTATATTTACCCATTCCGCATGCCGCCGGATAAGTAACGCTCGAGGACCCATGTTAGGAATGCCCAGATCCGATAGCTTTTTACGGAGTGCATTGTCTTTCATTAATGAGTAATTGATCTGGGGAAGGCGCTCGGGGGTTTTGGTCTTTGCTTGGGAGCCACGAACTATTTCTACGGAAGGAGATCGTCTGTGTCTTGCTGGGTTTAGCCTCTTGAAACCAGTAGGATCGTTATGTGTATCCAGATGAAGGAATACGGATTCTTCTTTCATCCTTTGGCCACAGATAGGGCAGGCCGCGAGACCATCGTCTATGTATACTCAGTACGAAGAAACGTTACGCAAAATCATCATCATAGCTTACTTTCATCCATATTACTAGTCTCGAGCTGTAAATCATCCTCGGTGGTCTGTGAACTCTCGATCCTCGGGCTTTGCGCCTGTTGCTGACTCTGCGAACGTGTTTTCCTCCGTTCCACAACCACCTTGCGCTCACTGCCGTCATCCTCGAAATCCGTCTCATCGAGCTTTCGTTTACTCCGAGGCTTGCTAGTCTTTGTATGTTCAAAATGAGCAGCTGCTAGTGCTATCAAGAAAGGCCTCGCAACTTGGAAGGTATCAACGATTTCTTGTACGGCCCAGTTGCGCCGTAACCTAAGTTCCTGATCAGGCGCACGACAAGCAGGACATTTGCCATCGTTAGTGAGGCATCGGCGGATACAGAGTGAGCAAAATGTATGTGAGCATGACGTGATCATTGGAGTGTCAAAGAAATCCTTGCAAACTTGACACCTCAAAGCTCCTTCGACAGGCGCAAGCTTGGGTACTGTGCTTCTTAGCCAGTCAGAAGGATCAGCGATGTCCAAGGGACTGGCAGCGGTTTTCATTTTATTTTGAGGTTGATGCTGGTCAATGTTGGCGTCATACAACGTAGGTTCACTCGACAAACGAAGCCAGGAAATAAAAACGTGAACCAATCCTCTTTACGCGCGACGCTTTAAGACGCGAAGCGCGTAAAGTTGAATGGACAATGATTGATCACTTACACCAATGTGCAAATTCGCATCTGGATTTAGTGAAGAAGATCCGATATCAATCTGAAGACAATGGCACGAGAGTATAGGACCTTCCTTGCGGAGCAGATACTTAACGAAGGAGCTGTTGCAAGTTTGGTATACCGTTTGAAACAGGACATTACTAATTACCTCAAGGTCTCGTATCGACAGCTTAGTCGAGAGCTTAAGATCCATAGCAATATTGCTAAACGGTGAGAAGTCGCTCGAACTTGTAATTGTGTAGTCAAGGATTGATTCTTGTAAGGATGCTCTTTCATTTCCACCAGCAACAAAACAGGAAGAAACCAGGATCTGTCTCTGCAATTTATCTTCTCTCCGGAGTTCTGGCTCCAACGAGTCCTATAGCGTCTACACCCAACCTAGCAGGAGATGGTGAGGACACGTGTATGCAAAGCAGCCCGTTCATGAGCAGTTCAATGCCACAAGGAGAAGATGATCAAGAGCCTCAAACCATGAAAAGCATTATTATGTGTCGAGAAGAGGATCTAGAAGGMAAGAGTCTTAAAATAGTATTTGGGTGCACAGATTAATCAATGCCAAACAATAGCGGTCACGATCAAATTCATTCAACCCTTGTCTTCTCATATATACAGCCTAGGACCCTGCACCATCCAAGTTAGTCTTGCCATGGTCTATTGCGAAATATTAATATTTTTAGAATCTCCAAATCATTGCCGACTGCAATCGGAAAATTTGTGAGGGATACGCTACGGAGGACCCACTGAAAGTAGGTCACCAGTACGGTGCCATAAAGAATGCTCAAGTGAGGGTTCGTACTCTGATTATCTTTCCACTTGGTCAATCTGACACGGTCTATTGTCAGCGGAAGACAGGCACAAAACCTGTCCTTGCGGCATCGACATCAGCTTTTAAGCGTCCAAATCCGGAAACGTCATCCCAAAGGACATCAAGCCCAGCAGCAACGAGATCGAAGCCTGAGCCATCCCAGCGAAAAGCCCAGGAGAAGACAACAATCTCCAAAACGCTAAACCTTAAAAAAGAACAATCTGATATCTTCAAAGCATTCGCTAGACCTCGCGCTCAGGTGTCTCGAGAAAACACAGATAGCTCAGCAGGTGCTCCCTCAGTGCGTCAGCCAGTAAGTGTGTCTTGGGATTTATATTTATAACTGGTATTTGACTTGTGGACGCTAGGACAGTCCGGCCGCAGACTCAGCTCTTGGTCTACCTGAAAATGGTGAGTTCGAATGACTCCATGGCCATGTCTTAGCTCGCTGACAACTGTACTAACAGTGAGTGACGCATCTGAAAGCGAAGGAGCGGACAGTTTTGCCATCGAAAGCAAGGACGCAGATAGTTTAAGAGGGACAACTAGATATGAACGCGAAGAAAATCTGCGGAATATGATGAATGACGATGACGGTATGACACATCTCGGAGCAGAGCAAGGTAATTTTGCTGAAGTAATTAGACGCCGAGGCAACAGGACCAACGAAGACAGAAGCTGATGAGCACTCTACCATCCAAACTGCTGAGGAACAGCCTCAAGAAGAGCCAACGACGTCGATAGTCGCCAGCGTCGGTCGACGGCGAGGTAGAAGGAAGATTATGAAGAAAAAGATGCTTAAGGACGAGGAGGGCTACCTAGGTTCGTTATCAAATGCACGAAAGTGTTATGATTCACATGCAGTATCATTAACCTTCTATGCTCAATAGTAACCAAAGAAGAACCGGCATGGGAATCGTTCTCAGAGGACGAGCCCCCGCCTAAAGAGGCCACGCCGGTCTCGACGGCCTCATCCGCCGCCAAAGGTAGGAAGGGAGCTGGCAAGCCTGGGCAAGGAAATATTGCGTCTTTCTTTGGCAAAAAGTGAACCAATGTTAGATTTAATCTAGTCTCATCCATCTATCCAAGCAGCCTAAGTGTTAATCTGCTCCAACGGGGCCAGACGATCAATGAAGATCAACGTTGGGACAGATTCGCTTGAGCAATGCCAGATTGCAGTTATCAAAGCAAGAGTATCCAAAATGGGTTGGTCTCATATTGGTCACAATCATTATAAAGTAAACGAAGAGGGGAGTTATGATAAAGAAAAGGAATAACCCAACTCCCATAGACAACAACAACAATCATCCATTGATACGTTCTATTGAAAGGCATTCAAGCTATGGATCAATGATCATATTATCATTCTTTTGCTAATTCCCATAGCTAATGATACAGGTTGACTTCGTGAGAATGCTGTTGTGAGGAGTCAAATTTGTGGTGAATCAATGTCTCGCCAAGAAAAGAGGAATGTGCTGACATTCTGATCGCTCGCCTTTCCTATGTCAGCATATTTATTCCATGAACCCCTTCTTCCCATCTCCGTCGGTATCCTTCATTGGGTTCAGCTTGTCCATTAGACCAGGTTTCTTCCCAGTAGTACCGGTGTTGCTCGACCCATACCCACTACCAGTAGTACCACTTGTATTCGAGCCATACCCGCTGCTGGTACCGCCACGAGTACCCATGTTGCGTGATCCATCTAGATCGGAATCAACGCGAGGGTCGATTTTATTTTCCATGTTCGATGAGTGAGGTCCAGCAGTAGTTTTGTCATGATGTCCAGTCAAGCCAGACCCAGTATGACCCGTTCCTGTAGATGAGCCACCAAGAGCACCACCAACAGCCCGGGGCTCACCCTCAAAGCCGTCATAACGCTCCTCGCGGCCACTTAAGCTTCCACCTTGTTTCTTGAAGTCAGCCATGCTAACAGCGGGCAAGGCAGATGCAGCATGATGTTTGGCCTCATTATGGTGAACTTCATGGATAGGTACAGTGGTGTGGACGACGGATGGCTGTATGGTTTCCTTCTGAACAACCGGTTGGATGGTCTGACACGAGAAATGATCAGCCAAGAATGCAATTATGAGCTGGTTGCATCAACATACCTCATGTACATGATGATGAACATGCTCGCCCGCAATGACAGGTGCCACAGAGTGACTCTCCTTAGTGCCACCCTGCATGCGCTGGCTTTGGAATTGAGCAGCCTCTTGATCCAGACGGGCTTTAACCGCAGCTGAGTCACCATGGTGATGCTCTCGGTGCTCTACAGGCACGATATTATGAGTATGCTGCTCAGGGAGCACCTCACGATCCTTGATGGGYTGAACGGATGTATGGAAATGATCTTGGTGGACTTCACGGTCGATGGCAGTAGTGGCCTCTTCATGACGATGTTTGGTGACTGTCTCTTGCGTGACGGCTGGAGCAACTCGCTCGTGGACGGTGGTATCGTGGTGACCAGCTTTGTGCCTAGATGGAAGGTCATAGTAAGCATTATTACGATTTTAGTCAGTATTGTCGAACACGAGAACGGACTCTGAATGCAGAGTGTCTATAAAAGTATCCAGTGATGTTGATCCATCAGACTGTGTACTCATGAGCTGGGTAAAGAGATGTCGAACTCACATGAAATCACTGACGGCAGCTTTTGCTTTATCCATGATGATGTTTGTGCAATGGGTGAAGTAGGATGTAGAAAGGTATAAGTGCAAAGGTCGATGGAGTTGGAAGATGGAGTTTGATGGGGAAATTATGGATGTAAGAAGAAAATTGATTTCGTAAACAAAAATATCGTGGAAGGAGGGGTGAAGGGTAGATATCGTAATAGTCAATAATAACAGGTTTCCGCGGGGTCAAAGTTTCCGGAAAGAGTATGATGTATGATGAAGGAACTACCAATGATCACATTTTAGGACCCTTTTCTAGCCAGAATATCGACGCCCACTTTCGGTTCAAATCAAGATGGTGTCGTTTTAGTGCTCCCACACGCAACTTACATGCCAATTGCCATCCAATGATGACGATGTATCGGGGCGCCGTCCGACCCCACGCTTCCTTGATGTGGCTCAGACAAGCACACGCTCAGTTGATCCCAAGGCCTGGGTCTATGATCTGGCCGGCATTCGGCCTTTGTTCGATAAATGAATACTTTTAATATCATATATTATCGCTCCATTAAGAGCTTGACATCAAGCTCAAGGCGTCTTGAACGGACATAGTCTCCACAATTATGGTTGAGGTCGATGCCATATTTCACATACCGCTATGTGATTTCCCATCATGATCAAAACTTCCGTCATGTTCTTGCTCAACCTGCATGTGGCTTTGAGGTCTGGCAGTTCTATGCACAGTGACGTCACTCGCGGCCACCGGTCTGAATACAAGTTCCTGTTCTGAGCGACTACGAAATATTTCGTGACCACAAGATCACATATGGCCGACAACGACCCGCTTTGAAAGGGAAGATATGATTAATGCTGGCGGATTTGCATCAAGCTGCCACACAATCCTGCATTGCCACCACTTCATCCTTCTAGACCCTATCCACGCCTAAGATATCGGATTGATCTATACAATAATCCTAGACGTATCCTAACTCAGCCACATTTGCCGGATTCCTCTATTGATCAGTAATGAAAAAACTTTTTCACCGGAAGAAAGCCAGTGCGCCCAGTAGTCCAGAACAAACACCTCCCCGCAATCGAACAGGAAATACCGACACCGACACAGGTCTCCGAACCTCACGTTATGAATCAACTACTCCTGCAAGCCTGCCCCAGACAGGTCAATTCCCATTGAAAGGCAACAACAGCTCTATCTCGGTCCATGGCCGACGATCTGATACATACAGTCATGGCCAAACAGCCGGAGCTGTCGAGTCCAATCCACGACCTTCAAGTTCAAGTCCATATTACGGTTCTCTACCTGCCCCCCGCGTGACTTCAGCATCGTACAATAATACACCCCGAACTTACCATCCGGCTGAACGGCCCTCTGATCTTGGTGCTGCCGATAATTATCAGCGGAAGCAGAATGCCGGTGTTGAAGATCCGCTTACGCAAAGCTTCTCGAACTTACACTTCAATACTCGACCTAATAATTCTGATCACGACGATTTCCCTCTTCGGCAGCATCGTGGGACCCGTTCCTCGGCTACTGACGTAGATGGTCGAGATCGCCTGTCCAATAGTCACGAACGGTATTTATATGGAGAGGAAAAATCGTCAGGTATCAGAATGGTCGGACCGACGCAGCGAGCACAACAGCCTACCCAGCCAGATGATCATAGTACTCACAGAATGCCAATCGCTCTATCAAAAGAGCAGGGTAGGGATGATATCTATAACCAGAGCCCGAGTCATCCTGGCATACAATCATCAAGTCATGAGCTTGGTGATGAAATATATAATGATACCGCGGTCAGAAGGAAGAATTCAATCCCTCGCAAACAGGTACCCCATAATGTGCCAAATGTTCATTCAACTCATCAACTGCCAGTATCCTCTTCGCTTCCTCCTGATCGGGACCATCGTGCGATAGTATCTTCAGTGCAGCCAAATAGTTATGAAGGCAATCATCTGTCGCATCATGAAGGACCTTCTCTAGACTTCTCGAACTATAGTCAACCTTCCGCTCAAGAGGTCGTGACTCGAGCACAGAGGGACACGTATGATACACAGGTTGTGGAGAAAGTAGCTCCGGGTAAGCTCGATACTCATCTATCTCGTAGTCATTCGCTAATCTTGACCCAAGCTGTTGTACATGAACGAGTTCATCAGGATGTACACCATATCCGCGAAGAGATCATAACAAAGGAGATCCACAACCATGATGTCTACCACCGCATTCTGCCCATAATTGATGTTGAAGTTCTGCCACCGAGGCATTTCTTACCAGTCGAGGGCGGTGGGCTGGTTGAGATAAGTGGCAAGGAGGTACCAGGCCGGGGAAACAACTGGGTCATCGCAGAGACTGCGTCAAAGATTCCATCCGATCAGCGCGCACCAAAAGGTACCAGACCTTTCACGGCGCGGAAGTTCCTGGGTGCAGAGGGTGATGCAGCAAAATATGATATGCCTGATGGCTATCAAAAGACTGAGCAGACATGGGTGCATCAGCCGGAACTGGAGACGGGAGGCCGAGACTCTGGACAAACATGGCCCATGGAATTTGGAGCGCAACCGGATTCGAAAACAAACCGTGAGCACAAAGCCTCGAAGTCGTCTAGGCCAAGGCATAGCAGAAAATCCCTGGAGCAGCCGTCTCAACAACCGCGCCTACCGCAGGCAGGATTGTAACTATGGTTGATCCTGTAAGAGGATTACCTCTTCAAGCGTGGTATGTAAATTCTTGTACATAAGCTTTTGAGCGTCAGCGTGACTCCGGTTTTTGCATGGCGTCTACTAGGTCAGCAGTGATAAACTGAGGTTTCGTGTATAATTATGACAACACTGTCCGTATAAATATTGAAATATCTGGATGCTGCATCTTGTTGATCTTCTCCAGCTTTTCCCTCCAGGTAAGCTTGAGTCCTGCGTTTGAATCTTTACAACATATTGAAGCTGTCAAATGACTCTAGGATTTCGAAATACCTTCGAGTGATTCTCTTAGGTACCGAAGTAGCGGTTAGCATCTACGCGATAAGCATTTGGAGTAACACTGCGCGTCGTCGCCTATCCAACGATTATTTTCCGCAAGAATGACCGGCTATCGCATTATCCACGATGAGAACCTGAAGTCCTCGCGCGATTTCGAAAACGTCGGAGGTGATATGGCATCTTCACGGAACGTGATTGAGTTCGAGGCGAGGATCTGATTGAGTTCCTGGGGAGAAGGGTCAGGGTCCACATAGTGCATCGATCCCCACTGCTTTTGTAGTCTGGTTCGCACTGCCATGAGTGTGATGGTTTTGTTTTTGGCGTTCTTATTTCTTTGCAAACTGGACCATGTCTTATCGACGCCACTTCTCCAATCCTTGGCTTTTCCAAGATCCCAAAATCGCTCTCCTCTCAATGAACTTTTTATCAAAAGGTCTCGATTGTATTCGGACACAGCAGATTCATTGTAAGTAGGGTCTCTGTTCTTGGCCCATTTGATTTGGACTCACGAGCCTTGGGCGTCTTGAGATCTTTGGCGACCCCCATTCCAATTCCCTTAGACCACTCCTTTACGGTCCCCAACACAGACACAACCATTCGGATGGGGTTTGGCGACACTATAAGGAGGCGTAGTATTTTCAGCCTCCTTGTTGTTTGCGAGGATTGGATTCGAGAATCGGTTGCCGTTCACGGTGCCGGCGGCGAGATCGATTGGGACACCGCACAACGACAGATGTTTCAATACGACCTTGGCGATGGAATAAGGATTACCGCGATGAATCTAGTTGGGAAAGTGGTACACTGGGGTGACTTGCAGACAGTGATACAGGGGCTTAAGCTATATCTAGAGCATCGCAGTGGCATGGAGGTGATGTTTCGATTTCGGTGTGGCCCGGTGGGTGAGGTGGGCTGGGGCTGGATTTCACGGGTAATGCCCCGAACTACGATGCAGCAGTGAGGGAGAGCGCGACAAAAGGCGAGCTCGTTTGGAAAGTGACGTCTATTTTCATTGGGACTGACAGCCTGACAGGATGGTTGATGAGGATGGATGTCCTTGTGTGTCATAACAAAGCTCGCCAGGAATGTGAATATGATCAATTGTAAATCGAATCCGTACTGCGTAATAGAGAACCCGTCACGTCGAATTCAGACATCATGAGCTCCTGGACTAAAAGTCTTATCAATGACACCTTCATACTTGGCACCTATAAACAAATCACCAGGTTCAATAAATGGCCATTGCCCAGTCAAGTCTATTGATTTAGCAAACACTCGTCGAAACAGAGACTAGGTAGAGCTCCAGGTCTCTCTTTCACGATCCTTAGCATATGCTGATGGCTTCTGAAGCATGAAACGCATGACTCCGTGTTCCATGTCGCGCTTGATCCTCGGAAAGCTGAGTGACTGTGATTGGCTAATTTCGCGCCTTCCGAATCTTCTGATACGCCTACCAATTTTCAACTTCACTAATTTCTTGTAAGTCAAACCCTTGCGGTGACCCCAGTTGTACCGACAGCTCAGAAGCTGCTACTTGGCTCGATGAATCACTGGTCAGCAGATGTTGTGTCAGAGACTGAAGGTATCTCCCAAGACCCGAGGTACTTACTCACTGACTGGCTCTGGCACGGGACTTTGCCTTCCCGTTGCTGAATACGATGCCTATGATTCGATATGAGACTTCTGTGACATCTTGAGTATACGATGGATATCTTGACTTCTAACATCATGCCGCGCGTCGTAGCCAAGTCAGAGCTTCTATTCTCTCGCATGCTTTGACTTATCATTACTCTTCATCTCACACTTTTGTTTCCTTTGTCCGTTGCTGCTGTCATTTTCCCTATTGTGCTTCTGACTGACAATCGCATTTCTTTCAATTCATTGTACTTATTTTTCCCTTGTTGCAGCTGGCCCCAAAAACCCCCTTCAATCTTGACGCACATTGACTGTGCTTCTTATTAACATCGACTTTCTTTCATCATATCAATTCGAATCATATACACACACTTTTTTTTGGATATATTTGAATAAAAGCCTGGTGCCTTTTTTCGGTCCTGCTAACGATTTGGACACCCATTCTCTAATTGATAGGCGGCCGCTTATTCACCCTCAGTCAACATGCATGGCATATACGGAACTATGTTTTCGCTGCTTTTTTTCTTATCAGCCGTGTCCGCAGCTCCAACTACACCTGAGAAGGATTCGTTCAAAGTACAACGTCGAAGGATCTCCAGCAGGAGCGCTCCCAACGGAGCTGCGGCCTTGGGGAAAACATTTAGGAAGTACGGTTGGGAAGTGCCAGATGCCACTAGTAGAAAAGTCACAACCAGTCAAGAGCTCGCTGCAGACCCCATCCGCGGAGAGGGAACTGTTAAAGCAACCCCGGAGGAGGGCGACGCGTCATTCTTGTCTCCCGTAAGTATTGGTGGGCAGACACTCATGTTGAACTTCGACACCGGATCTTCCGATCTCTGGGTCTTCAATACCGATCTCAGCACCGAGCAGACCCAGGGTCATTCGGTATTCGATCCTAAGAAATCTAAGACATTTAAACCCATGGGAGGTGCGAGCTTCAAGATATCCTATGGCGATTCATCGGCAGCTTCGGGAGCCGTTGGCACAGACACCGTAAACATTGGAGGGGCCAAAGTTGAAGGCCAGGCCATTGAATTGGCAACAACCATTACCAACAGCTTTTTACAGGATGTGGACTCAGATGGACTTGTTGGCCTCGCATTTGGCTCCATCAACACAGTCAAACCGCGTCGACAAAAGACTTTCTTCGAAAACGTCAAGGCTACATTAGACAAGCCAGTATTTACGGCTAATCTTAGGCATCACACGGTCGGAAGCTATGAATTTGGAAGGATCGATAGCTCGCAATTCAAAGGTGAAATTACCTACACTCCTATCGATGATTCACAAGGATTTTGGCAGATCGAGTCAAAGAGCTATGCAGTCGGTGAAGGCCAGGTGCAGACAAACCCAAACGCTAGCCCAGCCATCATGGATACTGGAACTTCATTGATGCTCGCCGATGACGCTGTCGTCCGCTCCTATTGGCGCCAAGTAGAAGGGGCGCAAATGGACGACCAGGGTGTTACTTTCCCATGTGACGCTCAGCTTCCAGACTTCCATATCGCCCTCGGACCAACCTACATGGCAACCGTCCCAGGCGAGCTGATGAATTACCAGCGGTTGGGTCGGAATACCTGCTTTGGTGGGTTGCAGTCCAATATGGGTCAACCATTGCAAATATACGGGGATGTCCTTTTCAAGTCTCAATTCGTCGTCTTTGATGGTGGCAATAAGGCTGTCGGGTTCGCACCACACAAATGAAGGGAGAGGTCGCCAGACTTGGAAGTTGTTGATTATTTTTCTACTGAGTTAGCGAGGTTCATGGTGGTTTGCTTCTCTGCATAGCGGGTTCAATGCATATTAGGGGCGTATCATAAGGATGCTGTTTGAACAGCTGCTGTAAATACTCTTAGATCCCTGTTTGCGTGTTTCTCATCAATTTTACCTGATTCTTCAAGTACCCCAAGTAACTTGAAATTCTGAGAGGCCTGCGGTGATATTGGTATAAAAGGCGCAAGCCGCCCATAAAATGACTTGCAGGAGACCACGCGATAATATTTTGTTCTTCAATTATGACCGTAGAGATCTGATCAGCATATGTGGCAAGATCATTTGTTATCAAAGGAATTATAGGTACAATGCTTCGTTCTCAATACTTTGTAAGGGAAAGTGTTCCTGGCAAGATACATTCGTAGAAACATCGGCGCCAGTTGCAACTTGCTTCCTATCCGGGCAACCACAGATCTAGAAAACCAGCAAAATTCTATCGATTCATGGACCCCAAGGCTGCTTCAACCGCAGGAACGTCTTTGTCCTGGGGAAGTATATCCGGTACAGGGCCGAAAGGGGTGATACTCTATGTCGATCAGTCAGCTTGCTAACCCCCAATATCCAATACTCTATAACCATCACTTCTATCGAGGAGTACTAACTGCTGGATTAATCTGCTTGTGACTCTTTGTATAATGCTTTTTGATGTGCTCAAATTGTGTCGTCTCACGGAAAGCAGGTACGACCCAGTAAAGATGTCTCAACCATTTGTGTAGCGCCGGGTATCCGGATCTGATATCACGGATGTTGCATTTGAAGTGCTGAACGTAGACGGGATCGAAGCGGATGATGGTTGTGTAGAGACGAATGTCTGCTTCCGTGATGCTTGTGCCAAAGTAATACGGTGCTGCGTGTTTCGCCAGGTGAGCTTCGGCGCGGTCTAAAGAGGCAAACAGGGGCTTAACGGCTTCCTCGTATGCTTCCTGTGTCCTAATCGTCACGAATATCAGCTGTAATGATGGGCGAGAAAGGTTCGCGGGGATTCACTGAGCGAAACCAGATTTATATACACCGTTATTGATGTCATTGTAAGTCCAGTCGTTTACCCCTTCAATTTCTTGTTGGAGATCCTTGGGAAACAAGTCGACGTTTTTGTACTTTTCGGGTAATATTTCATCAAATTCGGTGTAAAACATGCGGATGATTTCACTTGACTAGCATGATGGTTATGTCAAAATTGAATGTCCTTGAGCATTGCATCGATACCACGAAGCAAACATCGGACTCGGGTGACCAACCTCATTACTGACGATTCTCCCCTGTTTGACATCCAAGAGCGTCGGTACCGTGAAGCGACCTTTGTAATCCGGGCTCTCTTTGAAGTAGATGTCGCGTAGATGGGTTACCCCTTGATGGATTGGATCAGGCGTCACATGTTCGCCGGGAACATGTTCCTCATTGGTTGCAAATCGCCATCCTGAAACACAACCAGTCTTTCTCAGCAAAATTGATTGATTTCAATACAAGACTTGAACAACCTTTTTCAAGCATTTCCCAATGCACCGAGGTATACGGGATGATATCCTCGAGGCCTTTCAACATCCGGACAATAAGTGTACGATGAGCTGAGTTGGCAATCATTACTCATGCATCCGGCGAACAGAGTGGTGAACCAACCCCAGGGGCAAGCATAAGAAACGTAAAGGTGATACCGATCCTTTTCGGGGGGGAACTCAGCGCCGGGCTGTTTGGAAATGGCATTACGAAATTGAGAAGGAGCGCGGTTGAATGCTCCAGACTTGTCGGCCCAACTTGTGATAGACTGCGGTGCTTTATCCATTTGCTGATCATGTTCGTCAGCAACAGCATACCAAGCAACGTTTAGTTGACACCCAGTGCGTACTGCAAGCTTCAGCAGAGAAGAGGAATATCGACGATAACGGTGGTAATTGAGCGATAAATATGGAGAATAGACCAGCTTAGGCAATGCTAAGCTCATGCACCTTTCATCCAAGCAGGCGATGCAGGAAGCATCTTGCTTACAGACAGCTGTGGAGGCATAATTGCGATGTCATGACGAATTGCTATCTCGGGCTAGCCGATGGCATGACGCACTCCCGAGGGTCGATGACAAAAGTCATGCAACATAGGGGCACTTGGCAACCCATCAAGTTGAACTTTTTCAGAGGGTTGTTTGAGCCATGCAGTCGTTACCACGACTAGCTACTATGGCCAATCAACGCAAAAACGATATCTCGGTAATTTAAACAGAAATTTTGATCATACTAGATTGTTGTTGTCGTGCACTGACTGCCTGTGGAAGGTCGAAGTACCGCCAAGCTAAAATTACCCCTTTGTTGCGTGACTTTTGTCATCGACCCTCGTCCACAATACCACAGTACAAAATCATAAAGGGCGGAAAAGGAAAGAAATGGACCCTTGCCTTTGCACCTGGTTTTGAGACTGTGAGAATGTACCTTTTTTACATACTGTTCTAATTGTCTTTGTACTCCGCATGCACTAGTAGCTTTTACAGACGACATCGCCAAAACTCCTAGCCTACCGATGCCGCTAAACCATGCTTCCTGAGGTCCTTCTATCGCTGTACGCCAATCTAGTGAAACAGCCTATTTATTTGTGCAGCTTTAACATGACATATGGCACTTCCACGTCTTCTTCCGTCTGGTCTTCCACTGTCATCTCGAATATCACATTCTTCTGGTGGTCCGGGATAGCTTTCTTGCTGATCGTCTCTACCAGCTCGCTCAACCTATTTATTATCAGCACCTCGATGATCCACTGTTTGTCTATGCGACTCACCTGAGACCCATCCGATCCTTGAGTTTGCTAGGCGCATAGAAGCTTGCGTAGAGCAAACTAACCCCTGAACTCAACATCATCACTTCGAGCCCGATCTCACTGAAGTGATTGAGGAACTCGCGAAGCGTTATATTTTCGACCTCAAACCGGTCCCACAATCTATCGATCGTCACCTCACCCTTCTTCCCAAGATACTTACCTTTCGGGCTGGCAATTGGCTCGCTGAATCCAAAGAACGGCAACGCCAGATTGACGAAACCGTTCTTGTACTGTTCAATGTCATCCTTGCCGTCGATGATCTTATACAGTTCGAGAACCACTAAACCCGTCACTAGTGCAGTCGTCGTGGCAATGGCAGGTATGATCTTGCCAGCAATGAACTTGGTCTTGTGTCGGTCCGCTTCCGCGATTGCGTAATTTTGGGCCCGCAAATTGCTCGCGGCAGTGATGAAGTCAATGTGGTGATTGGTGTCATCGTCTTTCTCAAACTCAACAGGTTCAAGCTTGAAGCCTATAAGTGACTTAGACGGAGGTAATTCTGAAACCAGCTTCTCTAACTCGTCGTTGTCATCAAAGCTAGACTTGCCATTCTCCGCATTCGGATCTGGCTCCTTGTCGTCGGCCTGGATCTTGACTGCTGGATTCGGGGAAAAGTCTGGGATAATCATGTCTTCCATGACCTCTGCGTAATGCTTGTCCGAGACTGTACTCCCACCCTCAATACCGTAATTGAATGCGTGGAGGTTGGCAGTGGATTTCACGAAGCTGAAGTGCGTGGTATTGCCGGCATCGAATTTCAATGGGTCAGGCGCTCGTTTAGGACCAGACCAAAAGGGAGCGCCACTCGCAGTCGTCGAATCCTTTGGAAAGTTGTAAAGGAGCTGTTGAATAGCGTTGTTATACTCCTTCTCGAACTGCAGCCTCGCCCACATGATACAGTCGTCGAAGTTTGAAGGTTTCTCGGTCACCAGAAAGTCGCGGAGGCTTTCTAGTGTTGGTATCTCATTGCCAGATTGTTTCAACGTTTGCTCGATATAGTTGGGTTGCGAAACATATAGATTAACAGTTTCCGGAGGACCCACAAAATACTGGTGAAACTTCTCCTTCGCCCAAGCAATAGTATGCTCGATCTTGTTGGGAAAGCTACGGAGTGTGCATTGTGGGAATGATTGTTCTGGAGGATCTTGAGAACTCGAATATGACTCCGTCAGGTGCGGTAGCACTACCTGGCAGTTGCCTTTGGTGCCTAAGGTACCGCTATCAAGGAGTGGTTTTCGGAAGAACACGCAACGACGATCGACGTATTGTCTTGCGTCAACGTTGTCTAATGCATTCGTGACACCATCCAGACCTTCCCAAAAATCCTCGTTAAAAATATGCTCTGTCTCTGGACCGACTCGATCTCGAAGGGTGGTGATCTTCCCACCAAGCTCGGGGTTCATAGCTTGAACCGCTTCAGCAGCGCAATCTGCTTTTAATTTCCCAACATCTTTGGGTCGGAAGAGGAACTGTCGGTTCAGGTTACTTTTTTCGATCTGGTCCATATCTGCAACGCTGATGTTACCCTTCGCACCAGAGGCTAAGCCTATCAGTGCCCAGTTCTTTAGCATCTCGCATCCGATCGCGCCGGCACCAACGAGAAATTGGTTGACATTGGCAAGCTTCTCTTGAAATTCAGTTCCGAAAACTGCAATTTGCCCATCATAACGAGATCCCGTAGGCTTGCAGAGCTCTTCTGAGCGCTTGACTGACGATGGCAGTGACTCCAAAGAATCGAAATATAGCCACTGAACGATAGGATGAAATTTTCCTGACACAGACTTCAAAACTTCCTGCGCGGCTAAGCCACCAAAAAAAGCAGCCATGGGGCTCAGATCTCCATGGGCTTGGTAGCTGAGCTCGCGGATAAGCTTTGCATCTAGCTCTACCTTGTCTTCGCCTTGGCTCGCCAGACCTTGAGTAAGTTCCAGGACTTGCGAAGCATCCTCCTCGTTATGGGGCCGTGGGAATTTTCCATGCTTGTCTTTGAAGGCATGTAGAGCCTGGAACCCCAAATGAAGTTGCTGCGGTCGGTCGAACTTGGCGAAATCTGATATGAGGATTTCAGGTTTTTGTAGCTGCTGAGAAAGAGGCTGAAAGTCGACGATTTTAGGCATTTTGACCTGTGTGTAAAGGCCGCCTTGTTTATACTGACCCATATCCGAGACATCGCCGATGGAGAAGGTGTAGGGGCCCTTCACAGTAACCTTGCGAGGTTCAGCACCATTCAAAGCCTCCATACCCTGAACTTCCGAGAATGTGACATAGTCACCATCTTCGAGGCCATGCCGAGTCTCATCAAGAGCAGAGACCAGTCCCTCGGAGTCAATACCATTGACGATCCCGCTCACAGGGGTCTCCCCAGTTGGATCAGCAATGGCGAATTGCTTCCCAAAATCGGTGAAAATCGATCCAAACAATCCATAAGTATCAACAATGACCAGGTAGATACCATTCGCGTGTGCGAAGTCGGAAATTTTGAGTTGATCCTTCAGGGAGGTCCCAGTCAGCACGATGACCTGATACTGGCGTAGGTCATCGAGGTTGGATGTGAGAGACTCTGAAGGGTGGACGGAGACTGGGGTGTAGGCATTGAGCTCTGCTACTCTAGGCGCAGTGACGGCAGCCCGCGGCTTGCCAACGTCATCGGGATGCAAGAAGAATTGTGAGGATAGGTCGGAAATGGCAGCGGGTTCAGGGTCGAACAGTGTCAACGATTTGACACCAGCTAGGGCAATGTTCTTTGCTGTGATGTTTCAGCCGTAGGTCCTAATCTTGAAGGCTGCTAACACATACCGATTTCAACACCTAAGCCTCGCAAGCCAGCAATTAGTACATGTGAGGAGCCCATGCGTTTCATAGCCTCATGTCCAAGGACATAGAGCTGGCGACTGTAAAGTGATTCATCGATGTCTCCGTTCTTAAGCTGGCCGATTTCAACCGCCGAACCATCGACGTCCATGTTGTTATCCTAAAGAAATGGTTTTTAGCTATTGGAGAGATGGTATAACAGAATTCAGGAATTTTTAAAGCGGAGTTATAGAATAAATAGCTTGTCCATGATGACTCCTCCTACTTCACTCACCATCATGAATCGTTTTTCCGGTCGAGCTTGTTCGTCAAATGAAGCCTTCCTCTTGCCTGGCTTCACACCCACCGGAATATCGGCGTGGGAGTGAATGGTGAAGGAGTGACAGTGTGCTTGCACTTGGCAAGCTGGATGCAAGATATGACTGCGAGTGATTAAGAGGACAAAGTTCAATTACATTCAAACGGTCGTGTGAAACACATATGCAAGACTAATGTTTCTGCAGATTTGCACCGTCTTCCTTCGCAGTTCTGTTTTGATGTACAATCAAGGGATCGAAAAGGTAGGAGGGAGTCAAACCAGGCAGGAGCAAGGAACAGGCTCATTGCAGGACAACAGATCTTGACGGGGTGATGCTTTCTCATCCGATCTGCAGCAGGGATCCTGGCGTCACCTTTCGGCGGAAGGGTAATAAACCGGCAAAATAGTCTCCATCCCATTCCAATTCATGGGAATGCCCTTCCGTTTCACGCAGACAAAGACCGGCTGTTTCACCTCGCCAATGACACTTACACTTCGCCTCCAAACGTCTTGATTGCCGTCTCGACTTAAGTATGGCGAATTGCCGACAAAATCGAACGGATTGGTCCTCAAGTTCAGTAACATCCACCAACGATTGACGCTTGCGAACGTAAGACTGCCTCCCTCAGACTTGAAGCCTCTATCAAGACCGCCGAGATCAGTTAGCATGCATTGTGTCATGAATACCGCGGTGCTTTTGTTTGTGCTAGCTACGATTACCTGTGTGGAAGGTGTCTTTGCTGAACAGGATGTCCTTGGGGATGGCATTAATTCTGAAAGATACAACACGATTTGCCCAGATTATCGGCATTATTCCATGATGCCTCAGTATGCTTTAGTCTGACTCTGGCAATCATGTATGGAATCGCTGACCCGCTGTGTAGCCGTCCGCTTAGCGGTGGTCCACTCTCTCTTCCATACCAACGTCCGTCACCTCAGTGTAGAACGTTCTCCTCGCCATTAGTGGAAAAGGTCATAGAAGATGTTACATCTAGAATGAAAGACAAGGATCTAGCAAGAATCTTTGAAAACGCTTTCCCGAACACCCTAGATACAACGGTTCGATGGCATGTGGATGGTACATCCGAGAAGTCACGAAAACGTAAGAAAGACACCTTGGGAGATGACGGGCATTGGGATGGCGCCCAAAGCTTCATAGTCACCGGCGACATTAATGCTGAATGGTTAAGAGACTCTACAAATCAATTGGCTCAATACCAACTGTTGGCGAAAAAGGACAAACGGCTGGAAAGCTTAATTTTGGGTGCTATCAACACGCAAGCCGAATTTGTCATTGAATCTCCGTACTGCAACGCCTTTCAGCCACCACCGCCCAGTCAAGTGCCTCCTTCGTCGAATGGTCAAGAGGATTCTGTCCATCCAGCGTACGAACCTACCAGAGTGTTCGAATGTAAGTATGAAATTGATTCTCTAGCTAACTTTTTGGCGTTGGGGAATCAGTTCTTCAAGAACACAGGTTGCAAAAAGTTCCTGCATGAGCGGTGGTACCTGGCAATCGAGACACTGCTTGAGGTTCTCGAAGAACAAGCGAAGCCTACGTTTGATCTTACGACGGGACGTTTTCAAGGCAACGAGTATCTCTTCCGCAGAAAGACAACGGCCGGAACCGAGACATTAAATCTCGACGGTCTCGGGAACCCTTTGAGGGGTGGCACTGGCCTGATTCGTAGTGCTTTTAGGCCGAGCGACGATGCGACTATCCTAGGATATTTCATACCTGGCAATGCTATGATGTCTGTCGAATTGAAACGAACAGCTACGATGCTGAAAGCTGTTGGTAAGGGTGATCTTGCTAAGAGACTACAAGAACGAGGTGATAGCATCGAGAAAGGCATCTGGGAGCATGGTGTTGTAACGCACAAACGCTACGGTGACGTTTTTGCGTTCGAGGTCGATGGCTACGGCTCGTCAATTATTATGGACGACGCCAATCTTCCGTCTTTGCTCGCTCTGCCGCTCATGGGATTTGTCAGCAAAGATGATAAAGTATACCAGAATACACGCAAGATGATTCTAGAACAAGCCGGGAACCCCTACTACCTGGAAGGACCTGCCTTTGGCGGAATCGGGGGCCCGCATATTGGGCTTGAACACCCCTGGCCCCTGAGCAGATTGGTGCAGGCGATGACAAGCGATGACGACGACGAAATACTCAACGCTTTACAAAGCGTCCGAAGTTCAAGCAGGCTCGGCCTCGTCCATGAAAGTATCAACGTTGACCTAGTCACTGATTATACTCGTAGGTAACTTCCTTACCCTACTCTAATTTGGTACTATCTTTCCTGACGGATCATTAGGAAGTTGGTTTGCGTGGGCCAATTCAGTCTTTGCTCAGACAATTTTGGATGTTGCTGCCAGAAAGCCGCATCTTCTATTCGGTCCAGGAGCAGAACCTTATGTACTAGGGTGACAGAACAGTACGATAATTTTTTTGTATCATCAACCGGAGAGAAGAGGCGTTGGGGGATTAATACCAAAGATACCATGCATGATTATTTACGGGATGTTACGGTCGACTGCAACGGACCATTTTGGCGTTATTACTACTTTGCATCGCTTGCTTCGCAGGAAATAGCTTATGGACTTAATCTCTCAATCTTCCACCTGTCCTCTCCACTCTCATCACGCAAATACCTGAATCTATCATGCAGCCTACTTTCCCTTCCCTGCCAGAACTCGATCATGTCCGGTATAATCCTTAAACCGCCCCAAAACGCAGGCACCGGTATCTCCTCCTTCCCCTCGAACCTCTCCTCCACATCCTTGACCCACCCCTCCAGAATCTCGCGCCCTCCCTCCTCCTCCTTCAACACCTGACTCTGCCTGCTCGCCCATGCTCCGATCCTACTCCCCCTCGCCCGCAAATCATAATACACCTGGCTCTCTTTGTCACTCAATCTCTCTACCCTCCCCTCAACCCTCACCTGCCTCTCCACATCCTTCCACCAGAAAGCAAGGCTAGCGTAGGGGTTACTCTTCACATCCGCCGCCTTTCTTGAATGCTCCCAGTTGCTGTAGATGACGAAGCCCTTTTCGTCGAGTTCTTTGAGGTAGACGTAGCGGGAGGAGACTTTGCCTGAGGGAAGGGCGGCGGTAGAGAAGCAGACGGATTCGGGGAGGGCGATGCCGGAGTTGCGAGCGTGCGTAAACCAGGTGTGGAATTGGGTGAAAGGAGAGGGCGAGAGTTGATCGCGGGAGAGGCTGCCTTTGGTGTACTGGTCTGCTTGAGCGGTGGAGTGGGTGCCGGCAGGGGCAACTATGTAGCTGGGAATTAGCAGTGTAGGTGTATTAAAGATAACCAAGGGGCAAAGTTACAAATGAGTTTGGAGTCTTGAGCGTATCCCATTGTCGAAGTGGAGATGGCACGGATTATTGACCTTAGGATAGAGGAAGGGAGAGATGATGGCATATAGTTTTATGGTAGGATGAAGGATTTAGAATGCATGGTGGAAAGCACGCAAAACATATGAGTTCGTTAACATCTTGGTCGTCTTCGGGCGTTGTTGGATTTACATATACATGACGACGTCGCATCCCTCACTTTAGTATCTTACCTTACTCTGAATCGAATATTACGATATGCATTAATTAATCAAACATCGTGTAATGTATTGCGCCCCAAGATGTATATGTATATCAAACTTTCTTGAGTTGAGTTGTCTGCTTCTTTTTAATGTACACGTTTGTCATTGTAGAAGAGGTCTTCTCCACCATATCTTAGCCCCTAACGCTTCCTCGTAATGTTACAGCAGCCGTCACATACACCACTCCTGCTTGCTCAACGCCTGAGATCCCTTGCCTTTCTTGCCGTAAAACGCCGAATTTGCTCACCGAACATTCAGGGTATCAAATAGTAAAAGAAAAGAATTACAAATTTCGTGCAGAMAAATGTAGGGAGCGGCCAGAATGACTGTATGCATTACGCCATAAGAGCTGCGGGAATTGTGTTGGCAGCTCGAGTACCAGTTGGGCCAAGTAAGGCCGTGATTCTGTTCGTTACCGGTTGGGGATATCCCTTTGACAGCATCTCGTTGACAACTTCACGAGCTTGCTGTCGCTCATTTGAAGCTAGGAAGCCGCGGGTCATAGCGTCGTAGGTGCTGGGTTCCCGCTTTTCCATGCTGACGCTATCATAGATTGCTTGTGCCGTGGCGAGGACACCTTCCGCGGTCCAACCGTGGATTAAGGTGTTGGCGATGTACGCGGTCACCTCTACACCTCTCGAAGCCATATCCTCCAGAAGCTCATTCGTTTCCTTGACACGACCATTGACAACCATCGACTCAAATAATGCTTGGTACAAGCATGCGTGGGGGCCAACCTCAGGATTTGCAATGGCTGCATCGAAAGTAGCACGGGCACTACCCATGTCACGCAGCGTACATCCTTTCGCATGGACCAGAGCCGCATAGTGAGTCGATTCGGGGCGCGCGCCTGAAGCGCGAATTTCATCCAATACGCCCTCAGCTGCAGCCATGTTGATGGGTTCGAGAGTGGCGTGTGTGTCGATCAGTAACTTGAAAGTATGCATCGTTGGGCGGATACCCTGTGATAGCATACGTGAATAGTACTCGGATACTTTCACGCTATCGTGCTTGGTGCCTAAGAAAAACTGCATCATGGTATTGTAAGGAGCTGGTCGTGGCTTGTAGTTGGGCATGCCCTCCATTTCGTTGAAAACTTGTTCTGCTTCACGCTCGTTGCTGACACGGGTCATTGCATTGATCATTGTGCCATAGGTGATGCTGGTAGGCTGGATGCCCAGCTTCCGCATCTGGGAGAAATAGAAATAGCAATCATCCATCCTCCTAGCCTTTGCAAGTTTGCCGATCAAGGCGTTGTACAGAAACGATGTGGGCTCAACCCCTTCCTGTTCAGCGCGGCAAAATATGGTGAGCGCTTCATTTGCCTCGTCCAAGGTTCTGGCAGAATCTCGTAAGGTTGTAATGTAGAGGCCAAATGTATTTGCTGTTGGCGCAGAACCAAGCTGGAGTAGCTCCTGATGAAATTCAGAAGCTGCTTTCCGATCGCCAACGGTGAGGCACGCTGCAACCATTGAGTCTAAAATCAGCGACCAGCCGTCCCGAACTGATGAATACTCTGGGAGAAGGGGTACGTCTTGCTGAGCTATCTTGAAGATATCAAAAATTTCGTTGACCCGGCCTTCCCTAGCTGTCGACGCGATGAGATTGCAGTACACCTTGTAGTGTGGGTGTTGACCGGCACGTCGCATGTTCTGCAACCGTGAAAGAGCTTCATCCAATTTAAGTCCGCACCTAGGCCTGGGGTTCTCTAGGATGCTTGTAATCACATTCGAGCCTCTATGGTCGATTGACGCTTCATACGGATCGTACGCATCCGAATATAGTCCGGGGGTGGCTGTGGTCATACTTGGTGCCGCCGATGGGAGCGTCGGGACATGAGGCTGCAGATTAATGATGTGACGAGCGTTATGCCATTTGATGGATAAATTCGGATGTCGGGTTTCGAGAGCTTCCAAGGTCTGCTCAACAAGCTTAACAGTAGTATCATCCATGAGTGCGCCGTGGCGCGTGACCATATCTATAAGGTACTCGAATCTGGCAATATGAGCGACATCTTGCAAAAATGCACCACCTGAGATGATTGCAGCCTCGGTTCTGAGGAGCAAGGCGATGTCCTGCCAGCTCAGAATAGAGAACGCTTCGGGTCCTAGACCTGCGAGCAAATGCTCGGACACGGGAGATACAGGACCATTGTTCTCGCTCATCGCCCACAACAGGATCATGCGAGCTTGAGGCGAAACTATGATCCCATTCATGGTCAAGAAACTCCCAAGATGTTCTATCGCTTCATCAATCTTTTCCTTCATTTGAGTCCGAGCATTTGCCGTGTCTGCAGACCCACGCGTACGATCGAAGGTTTCTCGAGCATGTTGTAGAGCTTCATCAACTCGGCCTCCGTTAATGAGTGCGATTGCATACATGACAGTCGGCTCGATAAGGGATATCTCGGTATTGGGAGACCCATACAGCAGGGACCAAAAAGTGTGAGCCTCATCCAGTTGGCCACAGCGAACAAACATCGCAAGCATTGAGAGTGCGGCCACCGACATCTCGGGAGAAGTTTTGTCAATACCCTGGTACGCTTCGATCGCAGATTTCTTATCGTTGTAGTCTGCCGCAACGGAACATATGTGAGCGAGAGCGTTGCTGCGAGCAGGAGAGCTAAGATTTCGCGTTGCCGCGGTCTCTAGCGCCTCCGCGTATTGAGCAGCGTCAATCTGAGGTTGTATCAGCCCCTTTGTGATGATTGTATCCTGGATAGCCTCAGATTTGACACCGACATCTTTGATATTGCCATCAAAAGACTCGATGATCCTGGATAGGAATCGATTGCCGGCTTCCACTCTGCCGCACATGGCGTAGCTCTTGACAACTGCCGCATATACTTCATTATCCATGCGACCAACGAGGGTATCATAGCCCATGTCGTTCTGGCTGGCCAGGTCCTTGTATCCGTCATAGCACTCAACAGCGCTTCGTAAATCTCCACGCCGTGCGAAAGCCTCGATCATTGGTGGAAACATTGACGCTCTAGCAAGCACATTATTTTGTTCAAGATGCGCGTGAACCCGGAGCATGTCGTCGATTCGTCCATGCAAAGCGCACGCGGTGACTAGCGAGCTGTATACGTCTGATGAAAAGGATGGAACCTCTGTTTTGGCTACTGCCGCATCAAAAATGTCGACAGCATTACTAAGGGAATTGTCCTGCAATAGTATGGCCCATTCACTTTGGTCAGATTGCAATTGGAAATCATCCTTCAATTCGCCAAGCCCGGGGTTAAAGTATCGTAGATGCTTGACTTTCATCTTAAGCTTCGTTTGGTGGTTATCGATTGCTTGTTGGGAGAGTAGCTCCAATATTGTTGCATAAAATGCAGTATCTGGCGTAACTTGATGCCGTAGCAAGCTGGCATAAACGTTGAGTGCTTGGGAAACGACCAGATGTTTAGCAGCTGGTAGCTTTATAGCAGCAGCCAGAAGAGCGTTATAAGCTCCAATAGAAGGCTGTAGTCCTCTCGCGAGCAGCAGTTTAAAGGCTGCAGGAATTTCAGTATAGCGTCCAGCGTTACGGAGCTGGACGATTGAGTCCGACACCGCCAGAGACTCCGGAGAAGGGACAGTTATATCAGTCAAGGACAGAGAGCTTTGAATAGAATCTGTTGTGTGAATTGACGATGTTGTATCCAGTGCTAAGGTACTCGTAGTATCAAGGGATTCTTGACCGTCGGAAGTCAAGCCAATATTGGGAAGGGCAGAGGTGATCTGTAGACTGTCGATCTCTTGTGCAATGGCTTTATCTACCTGCTCTACAGCAGCAGCTTCAGCCATTACATCCTCAACTTTCTTAATATCATCAACGGCACTTGAGCTGTAGGCACGGTCTAACCCATTGTGATCAAGAAGAGTGTCTGGGCGTAATCGTACATCACCCCTCTTAACAACGCTTTTCCCGTCCGATAAAGCGTTTGGAGCCTTCCAACCGATCCGAAGAGGAAATTGAAATTGCTTCCATTCTTGCCCACCGCCGACTTTCCCCTGTTGCTTCTGCCATGCTTCATAGTACGCCGCTAAACCTCCATCTTCGCGAGGATCTTGCGTTGCATGGGTTTGCTGTCCACCATTGGCAGTTTTGCAGGATGGTGTTGAAGGAGGCTGGAAGCTTGAATGGAGCTGGGAAGACCCATGTTTGCTGAATTTGCTTGCAGCATGACTGCTGAACGGGCCGAAAGGGGTTGTAGACGATGCATAGGAAGATTGGGTTGCGGCAACAACTGATTGCGCATAACCATGGGTAAAAGTCTTCCCTAAGCTTTGACGGGCGAGATGGGTAAATGGTTTGAAAACCATTTAGTCCTATGTCGGCTCCTCAATCGGGAGTGTCGGGACTGAATTCGGGGAAGTATTAGCTATTTGCAATTTATAAATGGTAAAGGGCACTACAATAGCTATTGCTCACTATCGGAGAATTGATCAAGAATATGCAGGTTCATTTGACGACCTTGAAGCCGTCAGACGAACACGCTTTCAAAGCAAGGTGCTTGTCTCAGGTTGCATGAGCCAATGTCCAGTGAAGGTGTTTGACCTTGAACAGGTATGATTATTATAGTACAGAATGGGACTGAGTATCAAATGGAGGCAGGCAAAACATGGATGCCTAAGAATGGGGTCGACAGCGAAAGCTGTAGTATTAAGGCTGGAAACGAAGGATCAGATATTATGTGCAACGAACGTTAATAGACCCGCTTCCGAAATGCTGCGCCCCTCAAAGGGCGATCGAATGCCAGCTGCAATTAGACTGTATGGTTAGAGAGTGACGAAGGGAGAGCCGTTAAACGTAAGCTGGCAGCATTTTCGGTTGAGAACGGACCGATAAATTCTCTTCGGAAGCGGCAGCACACAATCCTTCCGCCATCATCCGCAAAAGTCACTAGATGTTCATAAAATAACATAAAATAATGCAACGGCGTGACACAAGTGATACCTCGAAGATCAACGTATGAAATACTGCTCTGGTACGGGTTCACGTCAAGAACTCAAAGGAAACGTCATTTGAGAGAAGCCTGGACTTTTGGTTCTCGGATTCTAGTGCGTTGACTTATAGAGTACATCTTGAAAGCTCGTCTCTAACCCCGAAAACCATACGATAAGCCGTATTTATACTGTGCATGTAGATATGCTCTTGAGTAACACCGGCTGTATAAACTACCATGTGTGATAGCTGCCACGCGGTTGCTTTATGCTACTGCAAATGTGCTCGATCGTGAAAGATTAGTTTAATTTATCCGATCCAGCTCCTGTCCAGATTTCTGTTCATTTGCGCCTGTTACTTCGAATAGAATGGGCCAGTACACAGTGGCTGTATCTGCGCCAGGAAAGGTTCTGCTGGCGGGCGGATATCTGGTATTGGACAGACAACATACCGGCTTGGTGTTCGGGCTTGACGCCAGAATTCATGTACACGTGCAACAGCTTCCAACATCGCCTGGTGTCCTACTCTCTGAAATCATCGTGCGCTCACCGCAATTTCTAGATGCTGAATGGAGATATGGGTATCGGGAGACAGAGGATCAGGGTGGCATACAGGTCATACAATTGAAAGGGTAGGCACTGCTAATTCTCCATTTTTCTCAATCCCTTTCTATTAGCCTTGGCGAAATCTCTCAGCGAATGCTTGATCAAGTCGAACATTAGGGAAGAAAATTGTGTTTGCATGCGATTCTATGCGCACTTTGGTCTTGATTTTATATTGTTTGATAGAGGAATTCTGCTAAACCTCTTAGCAATTCCACATCACAGCAATCCCAGAACAATTTCGTCGAGACAGCTCTGGCTTATGCACTTTCATATATTTCTGCTACGTTCAACGTAAAGGTTGGCTCTGCATCCATCACGATTGTCGCAGACGCAGACTACTACTCTCATCCTGATTCTGCGAGTGCAAATCCAACAAAATTTGTCAACTTCAATGTCCCGCTAGCAGAAGCTCACAAGACCGGCCTTGGGTCTTCGGCGGCGTTGGTCACCTCTTTGACTGCGGCCGTCCTCTCCCACTATCTCGATCACAGCCAGATAGCTCTAGATTCGGCTGCCGGAAGGGCACGACTACACAACCTTGCCCAAGCAGCCCACTGTGCCGCTCAAGGCAAAGTCGGTTCTGGATTTGATGTTGCTGCTGCTGTCTATGGCTCTTGCGTATATCGGCGCTTCTCCCCGTCTGTAATTGATGGTCTCGGTGATGTAGGATCCCCTGACTTCTTAAAGCGCCTAGAAGCCGTTGTCGAAGATTCAAACCCGTCTATCCAATGGGACATGCAAATCGACAAAACCGCAGCTGTAATACCTGCTGGATTGAGATTACTTATGTGTGATGTCGACTGTGGGTCAGAAACGGTCGGCTTGGTGAAGAAAGTGCTTGAGTGGAGGAGGGAAAACTCAGCTGAGGCAGCATTGTTGTGGGCGACTTTACAGAAAGGAACCGAAGATCTCGCCAAGGAGCTTCATCGAATAGTACAAACTCCTGAAGCGAATTCCCACGAGTTCAAAGATCTAAGGAATATCATCTTAACTATACGATCTCTCGTGCGAGAAATGTCAGAAAAGGCAAATGTTCCGATCGAACCACAGGTACAAACTAGGCTGATCGATGCGTGTTGCCAGATCAGTGGCGTCGTTGGAGGGGTTGTGCCTGGTGCTGGAGGCTATGACGCGATTGCACTCCTGGTCGAAGACGGAGCGTTACCATCTCTTCAGGCTTTTCTTGATTCGTACAGCACAGCGAATAGCAGCGAAGATAAGCCAGTCATAGGGAAAGTCAGGCTACTAGATGTAAAGCAAGAAATGGAGGGAATGAGAATCGAGGAACCCTCAATATTGGCGGACTGGTTGCGATGAGCGTAACCCAACGTGTAATGCCAAATTGTCGAGGTTTCATCCCGCTGGTAATTGTCAAGTCCAGCGGATGACATTTCAAAAAGCTCGGTGAGGAATGAAGGTACTGATATTTTCCATTGGCATCGCTGCCACCAATTCTGGAACTATGAGTGCTCTTAAAGAGATCTCCAGGCCAATAATCAGGGCATCTGCTGTCTCAATAAGGATTGGAAATAGTGGAAAGGGAATATTCAACGGTTCTTGGCATTCTTCAATAATCATGATCGAATCGGAAGTCAGGTCGTCAACGGGTGATCGACAGTGCCAGCGCCCTTTTTGTTCATTCGATTAATACCTGCTCTTGCACTTGCCTTCTGCCATGATAACTACCACTTTCCATCGCTTCAAGGCGCCCAGATATATTTATCATCCATATATCCATCCGACACTCGGTTGACCCGAGATGTCTCAGCATTGATGTTCACATCTTGCCCCCGCCACTGATGAATGGTTTACGACGAGGTTGACGACACAGAAATAACCACATTCATCACGCCCTTCCTTCGTCCACATTCCGGTTGTGCATTCAGGTCAAAGAGACTTCCAGGTTTCCGCGAGCTATCGAGCGCGAATCTTGTACGCAGATTGTGGCTCGAATAAAAGCAGCGTGATCCATGGGGTCTCCACATCGCGGGGAAGGAACGGGGAAGGAGAACGTCCACCATGAGGCCTGGCAAGATCCAAATCTTCCTACTGAAAGAGGTCCCTCGGCTCGACATGACTTGCGACCTAGTGCTTCTATTGAAATGACGGAAATCGACGAGCATCCGTCCACGGACCTTCCTCAGAAGTCGGAATGGCCGCTGGATCCGATATCTACCGAGGCAATTCAAGAAACACGAGCGTCACAGCCTGTCAAGCATGAAGCTTCGCAGACACAATCTCCGTCCGTTATTACTTCAATGTCAACGCCACCTCCTGAGCCATTGGCCGGGTTGTCAGCCAATGCTGGCCCAGCACCTCCTGCAGGCCCAGTAAGCTACCCATTGACCCGTGAAAGGACCGGTCCTGCCATCGGGCCTCCTCTGGAGAAGCCCTTAACTCACTCCCAGGAAGGAGACTCTGGCGGCTTCAGTCTTTTCATCACGTTGCTACTCATCAGTGGCGCTAGGCATCCCTTCAAAATCGATGAACGATATATGAAGAAGCGCAACGTGAATGTCGATGGAAATAATCCAGTTAACATGAGCGTATACACGCTGAAAGAGCTCATATGGCGAGAGTGGCGAGATGGTGGGTTGTTTGGCTGTATTATACGAAGCGAAACCTTGTGGTCACTAATGATCAGTCTATAGATTGGGAGTTGCGACCATCGAGTCCGAGTTCAATACGTTTGATATATTTTGGAAAATTATTGGAGGATAAGAGCAGATTGCATGGTATCACAACCAGCGCTTTTTGGAGACTTCGTCAGACTTTGCTGATTATTTCATCACCCAGATTGTCGATTTGACGCCGGCCTCACACCTCACGTTGTCCATATGACTGTCAAACCTCAGGAAATTGTTGATGAAGAGGATGCTAAAATGGCAAAGACCGGCAGCAGAGATCGTGACGGGAACGAAGTCAGCGCTGGCTGTCGTTGTGTTATATTATGATCTTTATGCATCACCCAAGTCTACATCTGGCTTCTTAAGTCAATGCAGTGTGTATCGATGTCTATTTTAGGCGATTTTTGCGCAAGAGGACGGCGCTTGGGGGTTTGTTTCGGAGACATAGCATAGGAGCCACAGGTTTTTGGCTGTACAATATCAGGCTTGGTCATTCTTGCTTCTCTATACCCAGTGCGTCGTCTTCTTGTTAGGCCACCAATACTCATTTTGATGAACAATGATCATAGCTCATACCAGTCACTTCCGGTGCATGCAAGGAAGTTACAGATAGACATAAATAACCACGAGGGAAAATCAGGACAGGTGTTTCCCCTAACGTACAGAGCCGGGTGCACTTGTGATGAAAAAACCTTTTTCAATTCTAGCCCCATTTCCATGCGTGCCAAATGAGATGAATTGAATTCTTACAACGCCATGCTTATCTCCGATATTGGAACTCATCAGCAAGCTCTTCATCTCTTCATAGCGATGAAGCCTGATATCCTACCAATCCATCTTCAATTTCCTCTCCATCTCCGCGTGGAAATCCACACTTTCCCTCGTCTCGTCACCTGTCCAGCAGTCAGTCTTCCGAGGCATTCCAAATTCCAAATTCCCCGAATAAATCTGTATCATACCTTTGAAAACATCCTCCCACGTAAGCTCCGTATCCTTTCCTGCCAAGACATCTCCGCTGACACCTGCACTTCCCCCCAATGCCATGGGTCTCCATTCTCCTTCCCTTGCAATCTTCAGTTCCATACCCCGTCGAACGGGCTCTCCGATGCCGAAGTTTCGACGTAAAGCTGTCATCTTAAATTCATCTTGAGTGGATTGCCAGGCCGCGAGGCGGGCTTCCAGAGGGTGTGATGAAGTGGGTGTGGTCTGAGTCGGGGTAGAGGATGACAAGCTGGAGCGGAGGGTGTCGTGGACACCTGGCGCTGAAGGGGCGCCTTTCGTGGTGGGGTTTGATGAGGAGGATGCGGAGAGGTTTGTTGTTGACGTTGGGTGAGAGGATGGGGGGGCGATGCGGAGGGACTGGATTAAGTATTAGATGTGTTTTGGTACGACATATACAAATAAAGCTTACCATCGTTTAAGAACTAATCAGACTCGGATCGGACTCTGGAATCCTTACAGAGAGAAGTAGATCGGGGAAGCTCTTGGTAAAGTAAGGTATGCGATGGCCTGCCAAGCTTGCTAGGCCAGTGGTCTGCTCACACAAGCTTGCCGAAACTCGTTAGCATTGTTCTTATTAGGTCTAGAGAGCTGATATCAAGCAAACATTTTCTACGAAGCGATCTGTTCTTGAGGCTATGATGCAGGATCCAGCACATGATGAAGAGGTTGTATTTACAAGTTCTAATGGAGAGCAATATTTATATTACCACATTTAACGCTTGGGTATCTCTTCAATGCACTGAACTCAAGCTTTCCGACTTCTTCGGGAATCCGCTGCCTTTGCGCCATTGCTTCTTGGTGCTTTGGATTCTCCTTTCTCTTTTGCATCCCCGGATGCTCCTTTGTTTTCATTACCCTTCCCATCACTCTTCTCCCTTGCTCGCCTCGCAGCACCTTCCTTCTCTAAAGTCTCAATCTGCTTGTCACTAAATTCCCATAAGGTCTTCGCTACCTGCTCATCCCTGATCTCATTCCTCAAGAAACCTCGTTCCCTACACTCCTTGATAAATCTGCCTCCAGACCCTCTACCCAAGTCCGCTTCCATAGCAGCGTATAGGAAACTCTGAGCGCCCATTAAAGGTGACTTGAGCGTAAGCCACCAGAAAGGCCATGTGAGCATGTAAATCAGCAAACCCCACAGTGAACCCATACTCAGCCATCGCCGCATGCCCGGGGTCCTCGTCAGACCAGGATCAACTAGGATGACTCGTGCGTTGTTTACTTGTTTGTCTGGGCGCTGGTATGTATCCAGATGCTTCTGATACGCTTGGGCAAAAGTCATTAATGCGAGTTTGCTGGTTCCGTACTCCTTCCTCAGCGGTAGTGGGGACCTTGTATCTTTTAGAGCATTAATCTCACCGCCAATGTAGCTGGAGCATGTTCCCATAATGATCCTAACGTCCCTATCCGGAGGCTGAGCACGGAGCGCCGGGCTCAGGATGCCTAGTAGATGAAAATTGGCAAGGTAATTGATGCCCCAATTGCTTTCAATGTTGTCCTGGGTGAGATCGGCTCTACCAAATCTAGGCGTCATGGTGTTGGCGCACAGGACGACCATGTCAAGTCTTCTTGGGGGAGCATTATCCACCCATTTGGTTGCGAATAGCCGGATTGAATGCAAGGATGACAAATCGACTTGTTCGGCATGGATCAACTCGTTATTAGTAAGACTACGGAGGTCTTCAATATAGTCCACAATGAATGGATCTGATGGGGGTTGCTGTGTCAAAAGAATTATTTGAGCTCCGCGAAGGGCTAGTTGTTGGGTCACTGCTGCACCAATGCCAGAGGTACCCCCCTTCCAACTCTTCAGCTTTACGCTAAACAAGATGATGATGACTTCTTACTGTGACCATGACAACTTTAGACTTCATCAACCGTTCCGCCGAAGTAGTAGCGCCGCTAAAATACCATTTCAGAACATATACCAGGGCCAGCCATGGTAATACCTTCAGCGTTGGTACTACATATGGTATTGAGGATATGCCATTATTGGCAACCTCTGTCAGTATGGGAATCGGCATTTGATAATATCAGTCCGAGTAGTTCAACACAGGTTGACTCGGTTCATGAAAATCTTGGGAGAGTGACCAGAGTGTGCAGGTTGACCGAGTTTCGCTGCATCCAATCATCGTTCGCCCTTTCACATTTTGACACTTAGGTAATCACGATACCAAAGAAATTCACCCACACATCAAATATTATCAATTTTCCTATTTTGCCATAATAGATACCTAAAAGTGTGATGGCGGATGAGGACGGCGACGAATACTATATTCCACTACAAGATCAACGGGTGTTCAGTGCGGGCATAAGACGAAAGGAGATCAAATTCGTATCATCTGTTGGCAATGATCTTGACCGACAGTCTACATTAATAGTTCCAAACCGGCGAGCAGGAGACCGTTATCTTGCCATTGTCCTCAACAAAAATCGCTCGAAGGAGGATAGTAACGAGAAGCAATTTACAGAAACCCTTTGGGCTAAGCAGGATTCGGTACTGGAGGAGCCTAAAAGCGCTGCCATCTGCGATATTTGTAAATTACCCATTGCTACCGGCGACAACGGAGGAGAATTTGCAGGTGTTAAATCCCACGATAACTCCCACGATAAATCCTTGGCTCATCAAGCCTGTCTCGAGCATTCTCATCCTCCATCCCACCTAGACCGGAATCGTCAAGGTCTCAGATATCTATCTTCATACGGGTGGGATCCGGATGCGAGGCGAGGCCTGGGAGCCACAGGTACAGGGATCCGCATGCCTATTAAAGCACGGCCTAAAAACGATACATTGGGATTGGGATTGCCTGCTCTATCGACACTAAGTAAGGTGACTAAGCAGCCACCGAAGAAGCTGGACGCAAAGCAGACCCGGAAGAGCGAAGCAGAGGCGCAAAAAGAGCGGCACAGACTTCGGAATAGCTTTTATCAGAATGAAGATGTAGAGAAATACCTTGGACCGTATGCATGAAGCTTGCGAAAACCATCTCATTATTTCACTATCAAAGCCATGGTATCCTAATTGACTTCGCTTTACTCTACTCTTAAGAGCATTCGGTGTCGATCCGTAAGATTGAGGATGCTGTAGGAAGGCACGAATGCTTATCACCCTCGACAGAATCGGGCATAGCATAATTTAGGTGAGTTGAATAGACAACAAGAACAATCCTTTCAGTCATAGATTACATTGTCTTGGTCACTTCGGGTCGTCCGAATAGGTTCTAATGAACTCGATAGGTCAATCCTCGGTACTTTCGGTATCGTGACCAGCAAGATTTGAATATTCACGTGGTGCACCCACCGGTGCTGTCACGCTCTTGAAGATTATCTTGCTTGCTGTGCTCTTGGGCCCAGTTACACGTAGGCTTTCTCTGCTGGGAGGGATCCCAGGCCGAACGACGGTTTGTACTGCTTTTTTGGGCTCTCCGTCGTTTTAGTCAGCCCAAGTTGTGGAAGGAGGCTGAGCATCCAGCTTTAGGCATCTCGCAACACTCATACAACTTGCTCTTGCACATTCTCCGCATTCCAACCTGAATCTATGATCTTGCGCCCTATATAAATACAGTTTGGAGAGGATAACGGCATAGGTAGCGATTCCTAGGTCGCAGAAATGGAGAGGAATCTGCCGGGGATTACTGTGACCTTTTGCCGTACCTCAGGCTTGTATTTCGGTTTCTATAATAAGCATATCATTCATAGAACGACATGAGGATTTGCACTTATCACTTTTTAGAACCGAAGAAGTGGTGCTTTTTCTTCTTTTCTCCCTCTTTGTCTTTGCCCTTTGAGACCTTTGCATTAATTGATGACGATTGGGGCAGTTGGCCATTGGCTGGCCTGGACGAAGTAATACTGTCATTTACTCGCAGATTCTGCATACCATTAAGCGGAAGCTGTAATTGAGATTCTGCTTGTGCAGCCGCTTTCGGAGGAGGTATTGGCACCTCCTTCTCGAAGAGATGATCAGGCGCCCTGGGCTTAGGCCGATCGGCTGGGAGATCAAGCCGGCGCCTATCGACGCTAAGATCGCCAACTTGACGTAAATACAAGCTCGGTGTCAACATGTGGCTGGTGGCGAGAAAGATATCCTTGTTCAAGGAGCTCGAAGCCTCATAGCATGCTCGAGATTCGGAATACGTCGCTCCACCTGCCATAAACACAAGAATTCGCTGTCTAGGTTCGGAGGTGGAGGGTCGGGTACGTGCCCACGTTGGCTTCGCACTTCGTAATGATGCCTGAGAGACATTGTCGTGACCCATCAAACTATCTGCTGCATCGAGGTGAGGCTTGGTGAACGGGAATGTATTCTGATCTAGTGTTCCACGGCTGAGTTCCTCTAGCACCACCTTGAGAGCCGGGTCGAACCTAGAAAGGCCAGATTCGTCATTTTGTGCTTGGGCTTCCTTCTTGCCAAATTGATACGGAGCTGCTGGCCTAGAGTCTTTCAGTTGTCGTGTTATATGGGCACCAAGAAGCTCTAGATTATGAATAACCTCCGAATCTTGCGCGGGCAGCCGTGCATGCATCAAAAGCTTCTGAATGTCTGTTTGTAAGAGACCATCACGGTAGAGTACGTATTGAATTATCAAGCGAAGGCGATCCGGAAACTGGATCGCGTCGTCGTCCAGTAAGCGAACAACTTGATCGGCCATGTTTTTAGGTTTTTTGTAGTCCTCGTCAAGCCCAGTCGCCAGGGACTAGGTCCGTCAGTCACTTGGCCACCGAGTGAGATGCACTGATGACCTACCTGCTCCACCGAAGCTACATCTGCTAGTCGTGTCTCCTGAAATACGTTCATGGCGTCTTGTGTCATAGAGAGATGAAGGGAATAGGCTTCTTTACCCTCTTGAAACTTTGGAAGTCCTGCCAGCATGTCTTTGATACTGTTAATCGTCGCAGGAGTATCGCTACATGTTCAATGCAATCAGATACTGTTATCTCAGGTCTGTTCGTGACGATATCTTTGCTCTTACCTGTCAGCGAACTGTGGATTTTGTGCCTTGAAAGTGTTGAAGTCCTTAACAAGTTCGTCGAGCAGGTCCTTCATATGTAAATGACGATACTTAACCCATATTTTATCCTTTTCGCCGATCTCCTGGTCCTTGCTTGGCTGTACTTGACTAATTCCGGCCTTGTAATAGATTTTATCGCCTTCTGTTAACGGAAGGAGATCGTGCACCATGGCCTGGTAAGTGAATTCATGCAAAAGGGGAGCGAACAGGTCTAAGGACCTATCCGCTATGACAAGGAGCCCTCGAGGCCGTGGTGACGGCGGTGGAAAATCATTGTTGTACTTGGCGTATTGGTCAAGCTGTGTCTGCACGAAACGCGCGAGGTGTGAACACAGGACGCTAGCCTCGTGACTCGGATTTCGGGGGCTGAAGTAGCGAATGGCCGGGTACTCGCCAAGAGAAACACATAGAGCAACAATCTTAGTCGACAGAAGTCAGCCCTTGATACCGTCAGATCCAGGAACATGATTGAGTCAGGCTTGGCCTACCTTTTGAGCAAGATCATCCATATGCTGCCGTATCAGGTGGTTGCACGCTGGGTGGAAGAGCGTTGGGAAGCTCCATGGATCTCGAAAGGTGACCAGATGAGACTCCCGCGGGTAGTAGTCAATATTCAGAATGCTGGCCTCAACAATATGCTGCCTTGCCATATTAGATTGGTCCAACCGATGTTGCAAATCAGGCTGTAATACTATGGAATCCTCCACTGTCAGCGCTCTCAAACAGATGGTCTACCCATAACAGAACAAGGGTGGGTGCGCACTTGAGGTCCATATCAGAAAAGTCCTCCTGTACCGCTGCCGCTCGAAGTCTGCCATCACGCAGTCCACGATATGAGGTAGAGGAGACAGTAAATAAACGGCATCCATTTCCTTGTTCATCGGCCTCCTGTCTTCAATGTTCTCTATGTCTGTGCTCATGTCAAGACCTGTAGGTTCGGCACGAGAAGGCCTGTAGACGTACTAGTGACATTAAGCTCAAGTATATCATCTTCTCTGACGACTCCATCGACAAGTCTCCTGCTTCCCTCGTCCAAGACCAAAACCTTCCACTACTTAGACGTCAGCAACCGATTGTCCATACGTGAACGATAACAGCGTACTTCTCCCTGGTCAGTGCGACGAATCGTATCCAGAATTGCTACATAAAAAGTTTGACCGTCAGCCCCTCCGCGACAGTGATCTGGTGCAACGCTGCATACTTTTTTGCTGGATGTGAATCGTAGATATTCCGGTCATGGTGAACGTATGGTCTTTGCGAAAGTATGTTCAGCTCTTTTAGGTACACGAAGAACCATTTCAACCATGCGCGCTCGTGATATATATGAATGACCTGCAACGGGATGTTGGAGACGTTGAGCAAATGTTCGATGCCCTGCGTTAAGAGCAATACATGGCGACCTTGGACGGCCCCTCGACCCCCTCGATTGCTTCCGACGTTTTGCCGTCAATGGCGTAGCTAGAGTCGGATATTTAACTTTCGTCACCTCGCGGGCAAATCTATTATCATCTGTCGTAAGAGTCTTCTATTCACGTTGAACAACCAGCCATATATGAAATTAGATCCCAGATACTCTCGCCCATTACGGGGGAATGCAAACAGGGCAAAGTGTGACCCATCGGCTTTTCGTAGCAAAGCAAACAACAAGTTTTCTCAACTACCTACCTTCTTTCAGGTCTTATAGTCCTGGTTCAGCAAATTATCGACAACACGTCAGACGCGAGCAGTATGAAGCGTCATCTCCGGCGCTTCGTCCAGGATATCGCCGACCGCTCGTCAGTCACAAGTCCCTCTGAGTTGCTTTAACTGAATATGCCATACTTTAGTTTGCCAGACGTAACCAGCGGCGGCAGGCAATCACTCCATCAGATCTACCCAGGGATCAGCTTTCCCCAAAAGAGGTTGCCGCCATCATCATTGAAGCGTTGGACAAGGTCCAGAAGGAGATAGAGAAACCAGAATTCAAGCCCTTCAAACAAAATATTACTTTGGCGCTCAACACGACCGAAAAGCCTTCACGAGAGACTCTACAGATCGTTAAATCGCTGCGCGAATCTTTAATTGAGCGAGGAACACCTGCTCTCGGCACTGAAATAAAGTATGCTTATTACGGCTTCCTTGCCAATCAGCGCTTTTCCAGATTAAACTTGCAGGATCAGGCGAAACTTGCGGACATACGTTATCCGGTTGAATGGTATCCAGTCACAAGACAGATGCAGCGTACCATCCACCTTCACGTCGGCCCAACGAACTCTGGCAAAACCTACCATGCTTTGAGAAGGCTAGAGCAGGCTAAATCTGGGTTGTATGCAGGACCATTAAGGTTATTGGCTCACGAGGTGTATACAAGACTCAATGCAAAGGGTATACCATGCGACCTTGTCACGGGAGATGAAAGACAAATGGCAGAAGCTGAAGATGTACGCATGAGCAGCTGTACTGTGGAGATGGTACCCGTCAACCGCCCTGTTGATGTTGCAGTCATTGACGAAATACAAATGATTGGCAATGAAGAGCGAGGTTGGGCATGGAGCCAAGCCGTTATGGGCCTCCAGGCGAAAGAGCTTCATCTTTGTGGTGAAGAAAGAACCGTCCCTCTGATCAGAGAACTCGCTGCTGCTATGGGTGATATCCTCCAGGTCCATCATTACCAGCGGCTTGGTCCCCTCAAAACAATGTCGGCGAGTCTCAGAGGAAACCTAAGCAACCTCAAAAAGGGAGACTGTGTGGTTGCCTTTTCCAAGCTTCAGATCCATAGACTCAAAAAGCAGATTGAGTTTCAAAGACGAAAGCCTGTTGCGGTCGTTTATGGAAGTCTGCCCCCAGAGGTAAGGGCGCAGCAGGCAGCATTATTCAACGATCCGAACAATGACTATGACATACTTGTCGCTAGTGACGCGGTTGGCATGGGCCTGAATCTGTGAGTCAGGTGCATATCCACCTGCAGGAAATGCCTAATCTCTCAATAGAAGCATCAAACGGATAGTCTTTACCACCATTTCCAAATTTAACGGTCGTACCAAAGTACCCATAGAAATCTCGCAGATCAAGCAAATTGCGGGACGGGCCGGTCGTTATCGCACGGCTTCCCAAGCAGCTCATGATGAGACGTCTGTGGATGAGTTGAGTGACTCTGGGTCTGGAGGTGCAAAAGTGTCGCCAGCTGTCTCATCTGCACCGAACTTGGGCTTGGTCACCACACTCGACCATGGTGATCTATCGAAAATCCAAACAGCGATGGAAAGTCAGGCAGATCCAATCATGACCGCCGGACTTTTCCCTCCCGTGAGCGTCCTTGTGCGGTTTGCTGCTTACTTTCCGCCTTCGACGCCTTTCAGTTACATATTGCTTCGGCTTCACAACACATCAATCCTTCATCCTAGATTCCATCTTTGCAACTTGAGCGAACATCTCGAGATTGCCGATGTCATTGAGCCCGTGAGAAATTTAACCATAAGTGACCGAATTACTTTCTGTGCCTCTCCTGCCAATATAAAGGATGAATCTATACGTCCGGTCGTTCGTGCATTTGCTCAGTGTGTGGGAAACAAGACCAACGGAGGCCTTCTGGATATCACGGCCTTGAATCTCGAGGTTCTAGAAAGGCAATACACGATCGCAAGCAAAGATCAGCTGCAAAAACTTGAATCTTTGCACAAAGCTCTCATTCTCTATCTTTGGCTTAGCTACCGCTTCGCTGGCGTTTTCAATACACAGGCAATGGCTTTCTATGTCAAGCATCTTGTGGAAGAGAGGATCCAACAAGAGCTTTCCAAAGTGGCAGACAAGAAGGCCAATAAACTCCTCGCGACTAAAGACATTGTTCAACAAAGTCCGAGTCGCGAGGATCCTGCTGCAGGTAATACGGACGACCAAACTGTTATTGGCGAGCAGTCTTCGTTCTCCAGCCACAAGCCTCCGCCTTTTTCTCCCAATCTAAACGGAGAAGTTCAAGGTGGGCCAACGATGAACTCAGAGTCTCAACTCGATGTTTCGATTCCGAGTCTTCAATCTGGTCAAATCTCACTAAGTAGTGGTGACACGCTGCAGTCTACTTGAATGACAGCATAAGACGAGATCATTTCTCCTACTCCCGAAGCTGTCAACGATACTCCAAATCCGCTCACGTGATATTGAGATGAGGAGCAGGATAGTCTACTTTAAGAGGATTTGTATTCAATGTATATAACTTTCGTAATGACTCATGTATATCTCATTCCATTCCAAGATGGTCGTAGAAAATCATTGGAGGCTGGACTTTAACTGTGTCTAATTGATGGCATCGCGTACAGAGCATACCAAACAAAAGGCTATTTATACATTGCTCTATATCTTAATAAGAAAGGGGTGTCCAACAACCAATAATGAATGATGTTGCCACTCCGTTCAACGAATGCCTACCTATTATGTGAACAATCTAGCGGTTGCCCTAGTATGGTCGCCCAGGTGTGCCAGATTGCCCGAGGGCCATAACTATTTCACTTTTTCATTTTGACTTTTTGCAAACCAGAATTGGCCTAACCACACAGCTTTACCTAGCTACAGCACCACGAATACTGGCCAGATTCCTACAAAAAGTATATGCACGGAAAGCGCTCGTTATGCGCTTTCAAACGAGCTACTTTATATCAGAATGTGATAAAAACATGATGTGTTATTTAGCTGTAAAGCTTTCAGTGTAAGGTGGCTTAGTAGACGCTTCGGGCTTAACGGACTTACAGCTCCTAAGGAGGAGCTAGAAGCTTGGCGTTTTAGCTTCTTACAGTAGTTTTAAAACGCTCTAGGCCCGATTAAAGACAGCTAGGGCTTAGCCCTCCTACGAGTAGAAGCCCCCTCTAAACCCTTAACAAAACTTCGCAGTTGAATAACACATCGCCACCTTATCGGTTTCTAGTATAAAGAAGCTCGTTTGAAAGCGCGTGACGAGCGCTTTCCGTGTATACACTTTTTATAGGGATCTGACCAGTATTGGTGGCGCTGTAGCTAGGTAGAGCCGTGTAGCGTACGTGAATTTAGCCTGAATTCTGAAGTCAAAAGTGAAAAGTGAAAAAGTAAATAGTTATGGCAATCTGGCACACCTGGGCGACCATACCTAGGCCCTAATCCAATACTTTGGAGGCAGTTGTATCTGCCTAACCATTCCTGGTAATCCTAGATGCTTGATAGCTTCTACCTCGCATTTCATGTCAGTCCAAAGAAATCGGACGTAACGAATATTCCAAGATAATCGGGCCATGGATGATCTTGAGTCCCTGGAACTACTCTCGCTCGTCTCTAAGATCACTTCGGAGCTCCAGAACTATCTCGGCATTAGCGACAAAACGCTCGCTGAGTTTGTCATTAATCAGCATTCAAAATGTCGTTCCTTGGCCGCCTTCAAGTCGCAACTGGAAGAGATGGGGGCGGAGTTTCCGCAGAGTCTAATCGAGAGTGTCGATCGACTGATTCTGACCATGCACCCAAAATACAAAGGCAAAAGAACAGGCTTAGAGAACGGCCCCAACATGGAAGAAACCAGGAATAGTCTCGATGACACGGAGAAGAAAGCTCGGATCTTTAAAGGTCTTGCTGTCCCAGATCGTGAACAAGCTTGGGAGGATGTTATGGCGAATGACAAATTTGAGGAAAGGACGGCCAAAGCAGATGCCATCGACGACACCTTCGCCATGCTTGAAAATTTGGCTGGCCGGCCTCGCAATCTTTTGGAGAATGGAAATGGTCGGAAACGAAGCAGAAGTCCAGAAGACGAGGGACGAGGAGGGAGACATAAAAAGGAAAAGCATAGATCAAGATCCAGATCACGAGGTCGCAGACAACGGTCCAGCTATGACCGAGATGAGCATGATGTTCACAAGGACAAATATGGTCGGGACATGCAATATAAAGACGGTTCCGAGAGCAGGCATCGAAATTTTGATGAGAGGAACAAGGGGCGGCGGCGGCAGGACGATGACAGTGTATTCAAGCGGCCGCCAACCCCAGAGCTCGACGACGCCCCAAAGCTGTTCAAAGTGTACAACGGAATCATCACTCGCGTCAAAGACTTTGGAGCTTTCGTGAACCTCAAAAATGTTAGAAAAAGGGCCGATGGTTCAGCTCATTACGGTTTGGTTCATATCTCCGCAATACAGGAAGGAGCGCGCGTCAATCATCCGTCCGACCTTCTCAGCGATCGCCAACCAGTCAAAGTAAAGGTCATGAGTATTACAGGAGAGAAGTACAGTCTATCGATGAAAGAGGTTGACCAGGTCACAGGTCGTGATCTAGCACCTCAGAAGCGGGTAGCTTCAGGTGCAAACATGGAAAGCTTGAACGGTGCGAGCTCTGTGTCAAATGGCAATAGTCGTCACAATGGCTACAGCTCCGAAGTGCCGGTCATTGAAGGTGACATGAATGGTAGAGCTGGGCGTAGTAGGAAGCGAAAAACTTCACAGGAAAGATTTGAAATTAAGCAGATGATTGCGTCTGGGGCAATATCTGCGTCTGAATATCCGGATATCGATGAGGAGTATAATGCAACTTTGACTGGTGAGGGGGATTTCGAGGAGGAAGAGGATGTAGACATTGAAGTCAGAGAAGAAGAACCTCCATTCCTAGCTGGGCAGACTAAACAATCATTGGAGCTATCCCCAATAAGAGTGGTCAAGGCTCCAGATGGGTCAATGAATCGTGCTGCTATGGCCGGTACATCGCTGGCTAAAGAGCGGAGAGATTTACGACAGCAAGAGGCACAGGACAAGGCCGCCGAACAAGCCTCTCAGGTTGATCTAAACGCACAATGGCAGGATCCGATGGTCGCCCCAGATCAACGGAAGTTCGCAAGCGACTTGAGAAATCCTCAAGCAAACAAACCATCAGAAAGTGCGCCTGAATGGAAGCGAGTTACTCAAAGTAAAGACCAGTCTTTTGGCAAAAGAACTTCCATGTCGATTAAACAACAGCGTGAAAGCCTGCCGGTATACAAGTTTCGCAAGCAACTCTTGCAGGCCGTGAAAGAGAATCAGCTCATGATCGTCGTGGGTGACACTGGATCGGGGAAAACGACACAACTGACGCAGTACCTCGCGGAAGGCGGATTTGCCAACAATGGCATGATTGGATGTACACAGCCACGTCGTGTTGCAGCAATGTCCGTAGCCAAGCGAGTCGCTGAAGAATTTGGATGTCAACTGGGCCAGGAAGTCGGCTACACGATTCGATTTGAGGACTGTACAAGTCCTGAAACTAAAATCAAGTACATGACCGATGGCATGTTACAGCGGGAGGTACTACTGGATCCTAATCTGAATAAATATTCCGTCATCATGCTTGACGAAGCCCATGAACGGACGATAGCAACTGATGTTCTCTTTGGATTACTTAAGAAAACGTTGAAAAGGAGGCCAGACCTCAAAGTCATAGTTACTTCAGCAACATTAGATGCCGACAAGTTCTCGGAATACTTCAACAAATGCCCAATCTTTACCATTCCAGGACGAACTTATCCCGTTGAGATCATGTACTCGAAGGAGCCTGAATCCGATTATCTGGATGCCGCGCTTGTCACTGTCATGCAAATACATCTTACAGAGCCTCCGGGAGATATCCTGCTTTTCCTGACGGGACAAGAAGAGATCGACACGAGTTGTGAGATTCTTTTCGAGAGAATGAAAGCTTTAGGGCCAAGCGTGCCGGAGCTGATCATCTTGCCCGTGTACTCTGCGTTACCTAGCGAGATGCAAAGCAAGATCTTCGAGCCTGCACCACCGGGCAGCAGAAAAGTGGTTATCGCGACCAATATCGCCGAAACGTCCATCACCATCGATCAGATATACTACGTCATTGACCCTGGGTTTGTCAAGCAGAATGCCTATGATCCCAAACTCGGGATGGACTCCTTAGTTGTTACGCCAGTATCCCAAGCTCAAGCAAAGCAGAGAGCTGGCCGTGCAGGACGGACAGGACCGGGGAAATGCTTTCGGCTCTACACTGAAGCTGCGTTTCAATCCGAAATGCTGCCTACATCTATACCGGAAATCCAACGCCAAAATCTTTCTCACACCATTCTCATGCTCAAGGCGATGGGGATCAACGATCTTCTACATTTTGACTTTATGGATCCACCTCCACCCAACACAATGTTGACAGCACTGGAGGAGCTTTACGCGCTGTCAGCTTTGGACGACGAAGGTCTACTGACGAGACTGGGCCGGAAGATGGCAGAATTTCCCATGGAACCCGCACTTGCCAAAGTGCTGATATTCTCCGTGGATGTGGGATGTTCGGACGAGATGCTGAGTATTGTCGCTATGCTCTCAGTCCAGAATGTCTTCTATCGGCCCAAGGAAAAGCAACAGCAGGCGGATCAGAAGAAGACCAAGTTCCATGATCCACATGGTGACCATCTGACGTTGCTCAACGTGTACAACGGCTGGAAACAATCGAAATTCTCCAGTCCTTGGTGCTTCGAGAACTTTATCCAAGCGCGAGCGATGCGGCGAGCTCAGGACGTCCGTCAACAACTCGTCAGCATCATGGAACGATACAAGCACCAGGTCGTCTCGTGTGGGCGGAACACGATGAAAGTGCGTCAAGCACTGTGTTCAGGCTTTTTTCGAAATGCAGCGCGGAAAGATCCCCAAGAAGGGTACAAGACCTTGATTGAAGGAACGCCAGTCTACATGCATCCAAACGCAGCATTGTTTGGAAAACCTGCAGAGCACGTCATCTTCCACACTCTAGTATTGACGACAAAAGAGTACATGCACTTTACTACGGCCATTGAACCAAAATGGTTGGTTGAGGCTGCTCCTACTTTCTTCAAGGTTGCCCCGAGTGATCGGATGTCGAAGAGGAAGAAGGCCGAAACCATTAAGCCGTTGTACAATCGCTTCGCAGGGGAAGATGATTGGCGCCTATCAGCGCAGAAGAGGCAGGGCAGAGGCGCATCTTCAGGTACTTGGGGCTAAGGATGACAAGTACGGCTTAGCAAGCATTCAGGACAACGGGGCAGAAGGTTTAGGGCATATTGAAGACTATAAGTATGCATTTAGCTGGGACGTGGACCTGCGGCTACGGGAACTGAATCGGATGCTGCTACCATGAAAGGTGTATGTATGTCTAAATGAGTTTATCGAGTGGTAGCTGAAGCTTCACCCGCAATCAGATAACCTCCATATTCTTTCGTCTCGCTGGGCTAAGTGAATTCAATTTCATTTCAGCTTCTTCGATCTTGGCTTAATCTTGCATTTCTTCGACATCATCTTCTATCCATTTTCTATCACGTTGAGATCCCTCGAGTATGTATACTAATGGAGACGGCGGGTTCTCGACTATGTGCAGCGAGAAAAGTGACACGCCGAGAGTCATGCTACGGTCGATATTGAGACCTGTATCCAAGACTTCGACTTTCTGGAGGTGCAGGTGGACCTGTTTGCATAATATCACTTTGGTCATTTGTCGTCCATGGCCTACTTAGATTATTCCTCGGCTGCTATCGATAGGCATATTAATGTCTAAACCAGCGTCGATTCAAACATAGATACAATTTCAAGGAGTGGGGAGTTTTTTCAAGGGGTTTTGATGAGAAGTTATATTCGAAAGAAAATAAGACCCAATTTCGCAGGTGCTTCTACAATCGTTAAGCGGGCAAAATAGTCATTCTTCGAAGAATATCTGGGGCTTATAGGCGATTCTTCGAAAGCCTTGCCATCCTCCAGATTACATGGTCTGCTGACAGGGTACATAGCTTGATCCAGCCTAGAATTCTAGGCATATTTATCGTTTTCAAGAACAGAAAGTTGTAGTATCTCTACCTCGTGATATCGAACGGCCCAAATATCTTTGATTTGCCACCTCGTGTTCACGCGACTCGTCATTCTGGAGCTGGAGCCGTTATTCGAATCATCTTGAACATGTCGTGCTTTCTGCCGCTCCTTGGTGAGCCAGTATTACGATATGATTTGAATAACAATAATCCAGCGAGTCGATTGAAAGCCCAATGTAGATTTCCATGCCTCACAGAAGTCTTACCAATCAGTGACGGTCGAGTTGAAACACTATGTTTAGACATCCATACTATCCAACCGTGAAGGATCAATTATTCATAGCTCTGCCTTGGAAGTGAGAAACTAAGGATGAGCAGACGGACTGTCTATTCAATACTTATTATCGTTCATATATAGTATTGGAGATGATCCGAGATGGTCAAAAAGCATTGAGCATCGATCGAACATCGCCCATTTTCGTTTTCAAGAAGAAGAATTGATGATAATAATGGAAAGTAAAGCAAACATTTAGTTTGACAGGATATATAGAGCTGTATAGTTAATTTTAACGTACACGAAATCGCTCATTGCTTCTTGCCGTGATATTATAATCTTCTACTCCGTAGCATTATCGCCAACACAAAAGTGTTCGTTCAGGCGCGAGATTCAACAGTTCATTAATTTGACTATATTTAATTATTCTCAGGAAAAAACTGTTGCAGGTTGGGCTTGGAGATCGACGGAGTCCAGGTAGGAAAGCAACATCTGATAATTAATGTCGTCAATAAAGTAGAATATGTCCCAGGGATAAAAGTGACGGAATGTCCTGAAACATTGCACATACCTATTTTAAAGCTTACACAACGCTAAAAAACGCATGAAGCAATCATATCCACTTTCCTACATTACTTGTGTCCTCAGTCTTTTGCTTGTTAGTCGATTCACGCCTACCCCGCAATATATCTTGACTCATCCTACCACCGCGGAAAATCTCTCACTATAGATTTTTTTGCGCGCAAACCGATCATGCAGGTTCCATAGTGTAGCGGTATCACTTTCGGTTCTGATGATGAAGATCCGAACAACCTGGGTTCGAACCCCAGTGGGACCTTTTACTATCAGCTTTTGTTACATTCTACTTATACTAAGTTAGAATTGTTTTTGGTTTTTAATTTGGCGGTTAAAATATGCCACCCTGTCAGATGCAGAGAGGTTAAATAAGGTTGCTGCAATGCTTTAAATCAGAGATTGCTTGCAATAATGGGCTGAAGTGGGCAGCTAGATTGCAAACCCTTGCTTCAAGGAAGTCTACAACGACCTACGACATGGCCATCAACATGCAAAACGTGCATGCTAATGGGCAGGACATGCAATTGACCCGTCAGTTGTCTGCAATATCTTTTCTATGGACAAGCTAAGCTGGCTCCAGCAAATATCACCATTCCCACCTCCACCTTCGAATCCGGGGGTATCATGCAATCATCTTCTCATCCATAACCCTTCCCAAACCCGATTGTCCCGTAGCCATCAATCCTGTCGCCTGAATTGCCCAGGATTAACTCCAAATTCACCCACCTCTCCGAATCCCTCTCCAGGCGGTCTGGCTGGTCCACCAAAATACATACGGCTGGCATTGTTTTGATTCAACGGTGGCATTGAAGGAAACCCTGGAGGGGCACGGTTCATAAAGCCCGGCGGCGGGAAGGCTTGGTGAGGGTTGGCACGCAATCCGTAAGGGTCCCCAGGGTCGGGGCCAGCCGACGTATGATTTCCCATCAAGCCTGGAGGGAACTGATTTGGATTTCGTAGTGGCGCCTGGAAACCCGGTGGAGGCATCATGTATTGGCGGGGTGGCCCATGCTGGCTGATGTACGACGGGGCAAATTCCGGTCCTTCTTTGCCCATTCTCTGGGAATCTTGTGGGCCTGGACGCTGAGCGTCAAAGAGCCCTGGAGGTGGACCTTTGCGGTCGTGCGTAGGGGTCGGATTTAGTTTGTCGTGGTGCTTGGGTTCTTCCCTCGCCGTGAGGTTGGGAAGTCCTGGGGGGTTGGAAACGAGAAGGTTCTGAAAAGGAAGCAGCTCTGGCGGAAGAGTATTCGTCTGACGTTGATCACCGGTGTCTGCCTGTGGACGAGACTGCCGCATAAGGTTCAGTAAAAATTCACTGTCCTTATTCGGTGGAATTGGACCTCCGTTCTTCGTTCGTGGGCTGAAGAGGCCTTGCAGAGTGGATGCGTCCTGTTGCAGTTGCATCTGAGCTCCTGGAGAAGCAGGGACATTGCGGCGTAAGACCTGCTCTCGAATCGCTGTATCCTTGGAAGGATTAGTCTGCTGTTGATCAAGTAATTTAAGAATCCGCTGAAATCCTTCTTTGTCTTCACTTGACGAATCTGCAGGAGTAGCAAAAGGATTCATTGCGGGAGCTCCTGATCCTTGCTCCGTTGACATTGGTTTCGCACCGAAGAAGCCGGTGAATTTAGAGGACCTCGCAGCCTTGGCCTTGGTTGCCTCTGTTTTAGTGTGCTCGTCGGTTGAAGACGCATTCTTGCCTAGATCATTCCACAATCCGAAGAATCCATCGGTACTTGAGTCGACGACAAGGGGTGTCTCTACTTTGGCTTTTCCTGCTGGTGAACTGATGCCAGATATTGTTCGTTCATGACCAGCACGCTGATCGCCGAGTGGTGGCGCGTTTTCTTGAGCTGGGCCGTTGCTCGCCTTCATCCGCTCCTTCCATCGCTCAAAGTCTTCTTGAGTGTGAGCTTGCTTCTTTTCTTGAACGTCAGGCTCATCCATCCATTCAGGATCAAGCTCTGGCTTCGTGCTCCTGCTCCCATCGACATCCGGGTCTCGAGCATTGCTTCTAGGCTTTTCACGCCATTCACGCGCTCGGGCGGGATCACGTTTGTTCTCGGACACCTCCACGTCCTTGTCGTCCCGATACCATGATGGTTCATTCCGAGCCCTCCCTTGTCCGTTGCGACGTGATTCGTTTGCTTCATTGATATCTCGTCTATGGCTCTCGAAGCCTCGAGATATCCTAGCTTCGGTGAAACTGTCTCGATCCCGTTCTTGCTCACGTTGTCCGTTACGCCGGAGTCCTCTCTCGTTCTCATCTTGCCCTGAGAATCTTGACTGCCGGCCAGACCAAGGTTCACCTTCATTTGTCGTTCGTCGATGCTGTTGATTGCCGGATCTAGGCTCTTGGGATGCATCGGCATCGGCATCCTGTCTGGCGCCTTGTCTAGAGTATCTGTCCCTAAAGTTTTGGCGATCCCCTTTTGTTGGCTCATCTACTTGAGCACCAAAGCTAGGGCGGCTTGGGGAGTCGAAGTTCCGGTTTTGATTTCTTGCACCGGCGGCAGATACGAATGATGTCTTTGGCGGTCCAAGCACAATATCCTCCGGAACTTAGGTTGGCCTTTAGCGAATATGGTATTATCATGGTGGTTTTGCGCAGGCAGCAGCTTACCATTGCTAGATCCTCGAGACATATGTCTCTCAAATATAGGTCTCCGACTAACACCATCATGCGCTGATGGTTCTTCAGTCTTTCCTCGGTTAGGAACCTTTTTCTGGTTTGGATCAGAAGGCGGGCTGGCTTTGGATCAGCACAGGCATTAGGAAAACCGGCAACAACCATCATACCCCATCCACTCTTCTGTAGGAGGTAGGCTAGTAGGTTTGGCAACTAAGGGCGAGTCCCGTAGATGCTCGAGCTCCGCTCTTGAGTACCGCTTCGGCGGGCATTGCTTCGCCATATGAAGAGTACAGGTCGCAGAGAAAGTGTGAAAGTGGTGTCAATAATTACGTAGTTTGGGATATAGCGACTAGAATTATGTATGATAGCTCGTGTGCGGAGGTTGGCAAGGCGATCGCTTCAGATCAATGTGGGCTTGGTGTGTGAAGATGCGATCGAATTCAGCGCATCGATTCGCAGCGTATGGACAGAAGGTGGAAGTGTGCTATGCAAGAGTATTCAAATACAAGTTTGTTATATCATTAAAGGGGAATTTGTTTGTCGGGTTGTGATCAATTCCAGTAGCGAGTATCAAGCAAAGCAGCTCACCCGAGCACAATGACCTAATCGGGTAATCGACTAGTGTCCGTCATATTAGGTATTGGGACAGGCACGACACGCTCAAACATCAAAGGGTATCTTTAATTCTCCCACCGCTCCACTCATGAATTCGATCCATGTCACATGTGACTTGACATTGATGCGCCAAACGCTCAAGGGCAATAGCCTCCCACCCCGTCACTGAACCTGAAGCCATACGGCACCGCACCCAACTGAGCAGGCTATACCGTGTGATCAGTGTAGTGCTTCCATCAACATGCGTACAACTGAACAAGAGCTTGAGCAGCTTCTCCTGATACGAAGTTCGCAAGGACGGTGATGCTACAAGTGAAAGCAGTCGTTCTATTATATGACATCGTCGGTACAACTCCATATCCTACAAGTAACCGTCAGCTTTCGTGTCATGACGAGAAGTGAGACGATCAAACTCACTGCTGCAGTCCGTAGACCTTTGATTAGAAGATCGAGAAGCCATCCCATTTCTTTGTAATGAGCATCGTCCATCGCCGGGAGGTGCATCAGAATCTGGTCTACCCAGTATGACGGCAATTTTTCAATTTTCCACGTTGGGCCTTTGTTGAGAAACCTATTGACCTTGCTATACAGGTAATGCAAGGGATGTGACAGAATTATACAGAATTCCGCCGCTGCGGCGCCAGCGAAGTATGACAGTGGCCTATCCGCTATGAATTGGTTGACAGTTTCGATCAGCTCACCCAAAAGAAGATAAGTTGGTTCCCGTTCACTATACTGGGAAGTCTGCAAAGGGTCAGCATCATGTGAGCCGCTTCTTTACGGCTATGATTATACCTCGACTTTTCTCATCCACGAGCGTAGCTCAATCAATGCCTGCTTTCGAATGTCTGCGTACTTGGAGCATAAGCAAAGTATCAGTTCTTCAGCTGCTCCTTCCAAAATTGCTTCTTCAACCTCAAATTGCTTCCACTTTCCCAAACCTGGGTGGTCCTCCGATTCTAGAGGTGGTGGTGCCGGCAGTCCCCATTCAAGTTCCCCAGCATCTGCTTCCCCATCTTCTTGAACCGCCCATGTCTTAAGTGGTGACGTTGCAAGCTTGTCGGACTTCGCACTGTCGTAGTTTGTAGCATCTTCAAAAGCCTCCGCGGGAGCTTCCTTTAACAACTTTTTGCACTGCTCATCTGTCGTAACTGCCTCGACGCAATATCGTACATGATTGAAGAAGTTAGAACCCTCGTCTCTCTTCATTTGGATAGAAAGATAATACGAAACCCAACGACTGATGTTTTCGAGGTCTTCTTTTGTTGCAGACCTCTGGATAAAGGGCCACTGTTCCGACACCACGACAAGCAACTCCCCCCCCGGTTGCCCCCTGATAGCTCGAGCGCCGTCTCCATAAAGCTCCGCTGTCTGCTCAAGCAGATCTTGATGATATTTTACCACCTTTTTTGATAGACGTATGAAACAATCGTCTAGAAACTCAAATAACGCTTCAACTGGGTGCCAGTCCTTAGTCCTTTTCAGTGATTCGAGGAGTGCTGCCAGGAGGTGACTATCGTCCTCTCTCCCCATGCAAAGCCCTTCATGGAAGGCTGACTGGAGCATTCCTTCAAGAGAGCTTTTTTTGGCACTACCCTCGAACGTTGCGCAGAATCTTAGACCGCGGCCAAAGAGCGAGAGCTTCTCATGTTCTGCGGAATAGTATTAGTTCATTTCCGATTTATGAATCTTAGAATTACGTACCACCTTTTTGCCACCAACGGATGTCCGGCGAACATCTAGCAATATTAAGCAAATGCTCAAAGACGAGGTTTTGAAGACCATTTCCCTTGAATTGCCGAGCGGAAGATACCTCGTCGCCAAATGCAGCGGACAAGGGGCTGGATGCATCAAATTTCTGCTCCAAAGCTAAATGTGGAAGATGAAGGTAGTATAGCGACAAAAGATGTGAACTTGCTTCACGAAGCACGAGGTCTTGAGGCTTACAGCTTCGAAATACTGTGATGACATGGCTCATGTCTGGGCACCTTTGACCAAAGTCTTCAGTAAAGGCTGAAGCAGCATCATCCCATGACTTGCTATATTTTGAATGCGGATTTCGACTGGCTGAGCGTAGAAGATGAATGGTTCTCGCGTATTTATCGAATGCTGCACGTAAAATCTTGATCATGAGGAATTTGATGATGCCAACGTTCTGATTAAGGCATCGGCTCGTCACCTTTGATGACAACTGCATCGGTAAAACACTTGCGATGATCTCAGATGTCGAGGGCGGAGGTAATCCATGCACTTTTAGGTTGACAAGCACGTCTGGAAGCGGAAGCTGGATTGTGGCAAGGAGAAATGCTGCAAAACCGAACCAGGTAGCGGTCAACTTTGGGTCGACAGAGAAAGATTTCTTTCTGCCAAAGTAGTCGGGTACAAGCTCCGGTGCGGCTTGGAACGTAGAAAGGATAAGGTCACGGTGAAAATAACTGGCATACGGGCGAAGTGTTTGGAGAAAGGATGCAATAGTGTGGTTTTTGATTGATGTAAGCTTGATGGAGGGCTTGTACTGTGTTCGGATATCTTGGTAATCTAGGTCAACAGGGGAGCCAGCTCTTTCCCCTACCATGCCAGCAAATTGATTACTTTGTGGGATCAGAACACCATACTCGGGTATGGTACAAACGGAAAGCAAGAAACCATGCGCAGTAGCTGGAATACTTGCCCGACTGTGACCAGATTCATTATCCTTGAAGGAGTTTTCATCCAAGCGATAGCTGTACAGTGTGGCAATAAAGCCTAAGATTTGGTCGGTAACGATTCTCCCTTTAATCTTCAGTGGGATCTTGTCATCCTTGAGTACTTCGTCTTTCACAACGTCCAAAATTTCGTAGATAGTCAAGGGAGAATCTTCAGTGATATTTTGGAACACAGAACGTAGCAATTTCCCATTTGCGAGGATTTCCGTTTTCGCTACATGGTCCTGTAGCCGTAGGTTGGTGAACAGATATTGCAAAGCATTGTTTCTCACTGAAGGTCTTTTCTTTGAGCTGGGTCCAGTTATTTTTACATCTTGCCGTAAGCTTAAAAAATTGTCTAGACGTTTGAAGGTTACTCCTTTCAATCGAAAGACGCGTTTTGCTGAGCTACCGCCGTCGAATGAGACGATCTCTGTCAATAAGCGGATGGTTGTTGAAAGAAGATGATCCTTGCTTCTCTGCGCACTCAACCCTCTCTCAAGTAATTTTAGCTGATCATTTTGCAACAGGAGCTGGCAAAGATTTCTACCGAGTACTTGAAACTCCACGTGATGCGATATTGTCCTCAACAGTAAAGCCAGTGCGGAAGCAACAGCGTCGAACAGGGCCTCATTGTTCGACTGAGCGGCAAAGCTCCAGATTTTGACGAGGTCGAAAGCATGAGTAGAAGCCTCATCTTCCCGTGAAAGTGGTTGGACTCTCAAATATTTGAGAAGAAGTTCTCGCCGCGTGGATTGCAATGTAGGATCTTGACCATGAGTAATGGATTCTAGAAATTTCTTGAATGCCTGGATGTCTATGCAAGAACTCATGAGCTGGGCCAAAAGCTAGAAGAAGAATCAAGCGTACTCCTTCTCGTCTCCGGTCCAGCATCTTGATTAAATGCAAGGATGTCCTGTAGATGCTTTACGGAGGATACCTCCTCTGGCTTCGACTGTCCAGCGCCATTGTCCATCAATTTTCGCCGTTTGCTGTGGGGACTAACATCCGCTGCTGAGCCTGCCTGACGCTTCGCCATTTCGATTATGGTGAGCTATGTTTCTGGACTGACGGGACCTTGGAGTAGCTCCTAGTTCGAGATTTTCCAGCCAGTGAAAAAGACTACTCGGAGCGTGCAGTGCATTGTCTCTCAGAGCATCTTGGCCATGTTTCGTGCAGTTTGGAGGCTTCTGTGGCCAGACCACAGTAACGAAGAGCAAAATCGGTTCTTTTAAATCGGCGTAAGAGCTTCCTCGGAGACTCTGTGTGGTGCGGTGACGTAGCTTCCTGGGACAAGCTTTATCAACTTTACTCACTACTAGAAACTGATTATCCTCTCCATCTTTCCATCTTTCTCACCTCATGTCAGTGGCGCCCTCATAGATCTCTCCCTTGTCCGCATTCAATCGGCGCCTTCAACCTGGATTATGATACGCATTGGCCATTGTCGAGCCCTAGCCCGCTCGACTCCACAATCTGCTTATCAACCAAGACTACAGATACGGCCGCTATATCGCCAACGAGATACATATCGCAAGCTGTTTACCAGAGGTCGCGGACAGAGCGATTGCCAATGGAGTGAATACTTAAAGTCATCTTCTCGATCCATTCCCCACAGTCCCTTCAGGCCTCGCTTTCTCCGCCCAATATCTACAAAAGCCCTTCCTACTCGCCGTGGTCCTGTGTTTCGATTCTTCTACCGCTTTTTCGCTTATACCGGAGGCTTCATACTTGTCGCTGGCGGTCTTGTTGTAGCCTTCTTCATCTACGATGCCTCAACCTACCGAGAAGATCTTTCGTACACGGATATCCCTGTTTCCAAAGAAGCGCTCTTCCCTAAACGAGGGGGACCCAAAAACCTGCCCATCGCGGACACATTAGTTGACGATGACGATTGCCCCGAGAACACCCGCGCAAAACACAAGCCAAAGTTGGTTATTCTTGGGAGTGGATGGGGAAGCGTTGCCTTGCTCAAACAGCTGCACCCCGAAGATTACCACATCACGGTCGTGTCTCCTGTCAATTACTTCCTGTTCACGCCTATGCTACCTTCTGCCACCGTTGGCACGCTGGAATTGCGATCGTTGGTAGAACCGATAAGGCGCATTGTACAAAGAGTAAAGGGACATTTCCTACGAGCCGAGGCAGTTGAAGTGGAGCTTTCTGAAAGATTGCTTGAGGTCAAGCAGACCGATGCAAGCGGCGAAGAGAAACACTTTTATCTTCCGTATGATAAGCTTGTGATTGGTGTCGGTGAGACATGCCTGAGCCGAATAGCGTTTTACATTGCTAAGATTACGTAGGATCAACCACCAATGCCCATGGTGTAAAGGGCTTGGAGAATTGCTACTTTCTCAAGGACATAGAAGATGCAAGGCAGATCAGGAACAAGGTGTTGCAGAATCTTGAGCACGCATGTCTGCCGACAACAAGCGACGAGGAGCGGAGACGGCTGCTATCATTTGTCGTCTCTGGTGGTGGACCAACGGGCGTCGAATTTGCGGCGGAGTTGTTTGATTTGCTCAATGAAGATTTGGGGAAATCCTTTCCCAAGATTCTCCGAAACGAGATCTCTGTACACGTCATACAGAGTAGGGGCCACATCCTGAACACCTACGATGAAGCGCTGTCAAAATACGCCGAAGAGCGATTCGCACACGACCAAGTCGAAGTCCTCACTAATTCTAGGGTCAAGGAAGTACGACCAGACAAGATCCTTTTTACACAGAAAGGTGAAAAGGGAGAAACCGTTACCAAGGAGCTGCCCATGGGTTTCTGCCTTTGGTCTACCGGTGTCGGTATGTCCTCCTCTCCTGCGATCTTTTCGAGTATCTCCCCCACTGACAAAGTCGTCTCTTCTTCTCTTCTTTCAGCCCAAACCGAATTCTGCAAACGCATTGCTGCCAAACTCGAAAACCAAAACAATCGCCACGCCCTCGAAACCGACACCCACCTCCGCCTTAACGGTGCTCCTCTCGGCTCTGTCTACGCTATTGGCGACTGCTCCACCGTGCAAAACAACGTCGCCGACAACCTCGTCTCCTTCCTCCGCACTCTCGCCTACGAAAAGGGCAAAGACCCGGAGAAGATGGTCATCACGTTCAACGAATGGCGAGGCGTCGCCCAGCGCGTCAAGAAGCGTTTCCCACAAGCTTCCGACCATCTACGCAGGCTGGACAGGTTATTCGAACAGTACGACAAGGACAAGAGCGGGACATTGGATTTCGCCGAACTCCGCGAGCTCTTGCTGCAGATCGATAGCAAGTTGACGAGCTTACCTGCCACGGCCCAGAGAGCGCACCAGCAGGGCCAGTACCTTGGCCGAAAACTGAATAAGCTTGCGCAAGCGGCGCCGGGGATGCAAGCGAATGAGATGGATTACGGGGATCTGGATGATATGGCGTACAAAGCTTTCGAGTACAAGCATATGGGCAGTTTGGCTTATATCGGCAACTCGGCTGTATTTGACTTCAACGGGTTGAGCTTCAGCGGCGGCTTACTGGCTGTGTATCTCTGGAGGAGTGTGTATTTCGCGCAGAGCGTGAGTTTCCGGACGAGGGTGTTGCTGGCTATGGATTGGAGTAAGAGGGCTATGTTCGGAAGAGGTAAGATTTTGTTTCCATTTGTACCTTTCCCCTTTTCTTGATATGGTGGAGAAGATGGTATAGCTGACGATATGTGCGTGTGTGATAGATTTGATGCATTACTGAGATCCTACGGAGCCGACACGATAGTGGGTTAGATGCGAGAACAGAAAGGAAGGACTTGTCAATAGACAGGACATGGGAAGACGGGATTAGTAGTTGCCTCCACCGTATATATAGAGTATTCCATACCAGCTGTTCAGAAGCTCCTGTAAACATTATGACTTGTAGGACAGTAATGTTACAACAGTACTGATGAATTCGACCCATTACGCCATCATACTTGATGGGAAATTCTTATTGATGTTGTGTGAACTCAAATGACACGTGATGAAGGGACTGAATGGTTTAGTGTTTTCACGGATCTTATCATATCGAAACACCTCTAAATCGACGACCATCTAAAAAGGAAGCCCAGTGAGCAAGAAAAAAGAACATCCGAGCTTAACAAACTACTTCATCGCCAGTGCGGCATTGTAAAGAAGCAATCATCAACGTCACGAGCATCATAGGCGTGAGAGACCGAAGTAACGAAAGGTAGGTGATTGAATTCCCACGTTCTCGTGGTCTAGCTAGAATTCTTTTTGGCCAAAGACTCGTGAGATTCCCCCGTTCTAGCCAAACACGCCGGTGGGTATTCCAAGTTTCGTGGGGATATTTGCCCACCAATTGCAAAATTTCAACCAGTCTATATATACGCATCCCATTTCCCTGAAAAATTTTATGTGCAAGGCTCCGGAACCGTACGAAGGACTCAAGCGAGTGCGAGCCCTTCTGCACCGGAGACCACTACTGCGGCCAGCCAGATAGCCAGCACGCAGGAAATTTTGCGAAGAAGCGAACTTGGTGAAGGGGGTGAACGAAAGTCTATGAAGCTGAGATAGGAAAAACAAAAATTCACCAATCCACCATGAGGTCGTTACATGATTTTTCGTAGAGAAATAACAAAAAGGATAACGATTGTCGTGTCCCGCGGGGGTAGATTTAGTAACCGGTGATGGTCAAATCCTTGGTGGCGACGCTCCACGAAAACGCGTTGGCTGTGACAGCGGCACGGTCGCCGTCCTGACCAGCCACACTCCCTGGGCTGACGTACGAGTTCAGTTGGGCAACATTCTGGAAGAAATCGACGACGCTGCTGTCTGCCCCCTTGTCCATGTGAACCGCAGTGAGAGCACCGTCGCCGCCAATCGATCCCTCGAGGTATCCCGTGTCGAGAAGTTGGCGTTGGGTGCTTTCATCGACGGAACCCCAGGCAGAGTTCGCTTTGGCAAGGCAATCTTGTTCACCGGCAAGGGATTCATGTCCGTTGATTTGCTTGTTGCCATGGGTGGGACCGAGTGTGGTATCGCTCATGCCGAACTCCATGTCACTGTTGTACCATGTCTTGTAATCACCAGGAGCGTCGCCGCGGAAATTGACTTCGAAACGGGTGCCAGCGCCGCGGTCAGCAGTGAATGCGCCAATGAAGCCCTCGCCAACCTGGAAATGAATGGTTTGACCAGGGAGGACGGTCACCATTGGGAGGGAGCCGCTACCGGCACCATAAGCGGTGAGTGGATTGTCACCATTGCCCTCAACCTTGTAGACATGAGTCTTAGTTGGTGAGGTATTTTTGATGTTAATGAGAGGGTCGCCAGGACTATAAGTGGAGACACCCTGGGTGTCCTGCGCCAAGATGGCGGAAACAAAGGCGGCGACTGCCGTGAGGATTGCGAATGAGCGCATACTTGATATATTGACTGCTATGTTCTAGCTTTGACAGAAGAGGCTGAAGGAATGGATTTCCAACGAGAGCAGATAAGCGCTATTGATATAATGATATGAACGACTTGCTGGCAAATCGTTCGAATGAATGATTGTCAAAGAGACTCTTTGGATACAGAGTGCAAAGGATGGTGATTGATCAGAATGATTGAATAGATTGATGATGAGACAAAGATGAGTGGAGCTCGAATGGGCTTAAGTAGTCACCAGCGACCACAAGGAGTGTGAAAGGTACTCAACAAGTCAAGGGGACAGCGAAGTTCGTCCAAGGAAGATGAGCGCAAAAGGAAAAGGGTTGGAATGAGCAGATGGGCCCAATATAAATGCGAAAAGCACGCATAGCGGTCCACGGAAACAGACGGGACAAGAATAAACGAGCGGTGAAAACGGCATGGCTAAATAGCCATTGGCTAAAAGAAGGAAACTACGATGACTCGGACGACACACAACGGTAGACTAAGGGAATCTAGAGAAGGCACCCGGCTGGCGGAGTGGAAGGCTTGCGGTAATCCGTAGCTGGGCTGATGCGTGGCATAGCATATCCCAGCAAAGGGCAAGAGTTCGTCGCGGTCGATACTCTCCAACTCAGGAAGCCAGTTGACCTAGATCATGTCCCTCGTTCAACATTGTCAAAAACAGATGCGAGGACCCAATGGAGAATGCGCGCAGAAGGAGGGGGGAAGAGGGAGCGAATGTGTGGGTGCGCGAGCCAACCAGATCTCTTTCGCAAAGGTTGTTTTGATTCGTTGCAGAAGAGCGGCGCAAGGAACATCTGCCACGTACATCAACATGACATGACCTTGAGATGTGGAGCAAACAGGATGGAGGGTGACGCTGGTAGTTTCAGTGTTGGCTGGCTCTACACCATCTCTTTTTCTAACACTTGTAACAATAGTACATCCATGCCAAATTTGTGAATTGAATAATGAAATGGAAGAAGAACAATCCAGGTACAGCCGACTGAATTGGGACGGAGCCCTATCCGGGAGTAAGTGACGGACCGTGAGGGAAAAAGTCGTGTTCCTGCATGAGGCGGTCGAATGGCGCGCCCTACGCCAAGGTACCGGCAAATCAGGGCAGTCCGAAGCTCCCAGAGGTCCGGATCGGTTGGAAGATCCACGACCAACAGAATCTCTGGAAACAGGAATATGGAAGAGAAGGAAAAGTTAAGATGGTGGTGTGGAGACGTCAAAAGTAGGTTTGGCCAATGATGAAGTCGGACAAGGATTATTGGTGAGGAAGGCGGCAGGTCCTACCGGCACTTTCCGCTTATTCAGCCCTGAGAAATGGACCCTGATGAACCTCGCGTGAAGTCATCCTGCTCCAGAATCCCAAAATCTCCTTCTCCCAACGAGCCGGCCTTTCAGCCTAGAAGCAGGCACATAAACGCAGGGTCAAGACATGACTAATGCATGGACAAGCATCTTTCCTACCAGAATACTCTCTTTTACAAATAGAAATAATCACTCCATTTGCCCGCAATGTGCGGATTGATGTAACCTCGAATCGCATTTCTGTCATTATTCAGGAACCAGGGTACATTGGAGCAATAATCAAGGATTAGATAAACAGTTCTATGTAGGTTCGAAATAGCCACCGAAGCAAATTGGGGTATCTTCCATCATCCTGCCAAAAACGCCGTCTTGTGTTCTTTGTTCTCGAGATGCAATGCAATGCGAGTGTACGATAATGCTGAAAGCTCGTCCTGCATTAGATCCTGCACTACGCCCACTCCGTCTGCTTGCGCCGGACCCAGTCGTCAAATTGCGTCAGCAAAAATTGGGAGCATCATTATTCCCACTCTTCGTCCTCATCCTCATCTTCGTTCATGCTCTTCCGGCTGCTCTTCCTGCGCCCTAGAGCAGGCCGTCCCCGCTTCTTTTGTGGAGTGCTTGCTGCCGATGACAATCGCTTTCTCTTCACAGGGCCTCTAGACCCACCACTGTTTGGCATCGGCACATCTGCCTCGTCTCCGCTTGGGGTCCATGGTCGAATCGCGCCTTCTTCGTCCCCCTCCGCAGCCACCTTGAATTCATGATCGATCGAGAGCAGGTCAACGAATTCTTGACATTGCTTCAGCATACCTTCTTGACCGTTTAGCGACCCTATCTTGGCAGCAATCGCTGCTACCAATTTTTCTCCAGTGACACCGTTGCTCTTGGTCGGAATTCTGTTCATATCCCGCGTCTTTCCATTGCCTTTGCTCTCTCGGCGTTGCTGGCTTGCATTCAGCCCATAGAGTCGTCGTAGGAATGTTCTAGCCTCCCAAAGGCAGGATAGAATAATCGAAGCCGTCGTCAATTGACGTAATCGAATTGGCGCAATGTCGTGGGCGACTACTACTTGCTGGTTCATTGTTTGCTCCGTATCTGTGCCGGCTGCCACCGCGTCCCCTAGGATTGTATCCACCCTTACTTGGAAAACCTCGGTATTGATGCTGTGCGCAATGCTAGAACCTACGTCTGCTACGATCTTTTCCATACATCCGATAGCATGAAGTAGTTCATCCACCCGTCCGTAATCGAAAAAGGCCAAGTTTTCGATGAGGAATCGCGAGAATTGCAGACTGGCAGGCACATCACCGCCTAAATCTAGCTTCTCCACATCAAAGTCAATCTTCGAGCAATAATTGCTGATAAACTTTTTCTGATACTTGCCCTTACTGCTCTTTATGATCTCGAACATCGGATGAAGCTTAGACACAAATGGTGATGACTTGAACCCGAGTGGTTCTTGTACAACGTCTTTCTGATAGCGATAAGCTTCGACAATGGCTCTCATATACTCTCGCTCGAACATGCTCTCGTGCTGAAGGTGTAGATCACTGTGTGCATGGAACGCGATGTCGGCAATGGCCGGGTTGGAAGATGTCTCCAAAGCAACCAAAGCGGGCCCTGACTCTTTGGGATGTACTAGACCTTGCCGGTTTATACTTGCGATCACCTGCGTTGCCGTCAAGGCAGATGCATCTTGGCTAGCCAACGCAATATCGAGAATGTTATGGAGAAAGCGCTGCGCAATTAGCGCCGACGCCCCGTCACTCTCACTAGCTTTCATCGATCCACCCAATTGGCCATTCGCATTGGCCACAGCAACACCGTCCACCTGAGCTGTCTCAGTCTTGCTGGCAGCTTGAGTCTCTTGCATGGCAAAGAAGTCTCGAAAGTTTGAGAGAACGATATTCTGAAGATCGGGGTTTCCTCCGACAAGAGCTTGTTGAAAGACGTCGCTGATCTGGACTTGATTGAACAAAAGCGGTGATGATTGACAGATTAAACCAATGCCATTCAGGGCGTCGACCCGTAGTGGTAGAGGCTGCTTGTTACTTGCAAACGACCCGATGGAGTCGACAATCATCCCAGAGACCGATGTGCCTTTCCAGGAAGGAAACATGCGTCGAAATTCGGCTACTTGACCTTCGAAATCACAATGCTTGCCAAAAGCGCCGGCAATCTGAATGTATTTTCGAACACGTCTGAGGTCTTCCTTCCCATTCGGATCGGAAAGATCCTTGGATTGAAGCTTTTGTAGAGCCTTGATGACCGAAGCTACCAATCTGACCAATCGCTCTGGGTTCTTGAGGACGCCATTCATTGTCCATAGGCAAGCTGCTACTTCACTCAATTCCATCTTGCCCAGTTTGGACACATTAGTGAACAGGGCTTGTTGCACTTCAAAGAGAAGACTTTGTTGCACTGAAGGCACTGTAGGCAGGACATAACGAAATATGACGACGACGGACCTCAGCAAGCTGAAGTCATCAGGATTCGAGAGATTTGAAATGTACGGCTGGAGGTACTGTAGCTGCTCGGCGTTGAATAGGCGCGGAGAGGCCTTTGCGAAGACTGTGAGTGACTGTACAATGTGCTTTTGCTCAATACCATCGGTCCGTGTGTCTGTGTCAATAATGCTTTCGAAAGCGATAGAGACGAGCTTCTGGCACACTTTGCTGTTCGATTCGGCACTCTTCCAGTTGGCGTTCAATAGGGTGTAAAATAATGAGACCATGGCAGAGCACACTTTATCACTGCCCTGGGCCAAAGTAATGATGAGATCCATTTGCTCTTTCAAGGCGATTGTAGTCTGAATAGGAATATCGTCAGCTGCGCCAAAAAACCTCCAAAATGGCGACAACCAGAGTTCTTCTAATATTTGTATGGCCAACTCCGAAGTAGCTTTGTCAATATCATCAGTTCTCTGGAGAAGACACTCCCCAATGATCTTCTTCGCTTCTTTTCGTTTGTTGTTGGCGAATAAGTCTTTAAGAAGTTTCATCGACCGTTTCCTTACACTAACCGTAGGATCGTTCGCGAGCGACACTATCGGTTTGAAGAAGTCTTGCTCGAGCGCCGCTTTTTGCTGGATACACTTGCCAATTAACATCAAGGTGGAGTCCCGAACCATCGGCGAAGCGTCTCCCGCACATTGAATCAGCAAACCCTTCACATTTCTAGCCCGATCTAACAACGAAGGGTCCTTCTCGAGCATTTGTGTTACACTCTTAAGACTCCTTGTTCTGACGGTCGTCTGTTCACTGGTGATAGAATCGAGCAAAATCTTGAAGATAGAATCGAATTGACGACAAAAGTTCATGTTTAAGACGGTCAGCGCATAAGCGAGGCGACATTGCCCCTTGGTCACCGGGTCTGAACTACTATCCAGCGCATTAGCCTGATTCTTCAAGTATCAACACACGCTCAGATAGCMGAACTCACTCTGACGGATCCCAGATTCTGTCACGGACCATCTTTTGAAGCTGGCAGACCAAGAATTCACTTTTAGAGTCTGCTGAAGGCCCAGTCAAAGTGACCCCTCTCGCCCACTGCGTAAGATAATAGAGCTGTGCATTCAGGGTGGGCAGACTCTCCGAATCAACGGATTTTAGGTACTCCATCACCATGCGGTACGGACCGTCCCAATTCGTCAGCTCTGTGCTATCTAGGCTTCCATCCAAATAGTCATCGAATAGTTGCCGAAGATAACCACTGGATGGAGAATCTTGACTTTCAATACTTCTAGCGCAGGATTGCGTACTGGCGACCAATTCGGATATGGCAGAGCCCATTGTTCCCAAGAGTTCCAAGGCCATATTTTTCGCAGGAGCCGTAGATTTATTCTCCGTGATCCTCATCATGGATACCATCAATGCTCGGAGCAACATTTCTGCGGCTGGCCATTCAGGATTACCCAATACCATGATCAGATCATCTGTAAACATATCCAACAGATGTCTGTAAGGCTGATCTCCAGATTTTGACGCCGTCATCGCTCGTTGAACGAAGTACCGCACTACATATTGGGCATCTTTTGCAGCGTGATCGTTAAGAGCATTGACTTCTTTTGCAAGGCGTCGGCTTGCACTTTGACCATTTTTATCGTCTGCACCGTCAGAAAGGCCTTCTGATGCGTCACGGCCATTTGCCCTTCCAGAAGATGATTCCTGCTCCGTATCCGACGCTCCGTCATGTGATTTTCCTTGATGCCGAAATTTCGAGTCGGAAGAACTGGCAATGTTTGCTGGGTCCTTCGCCGGAGCTGCGCTGGTCTGAATAAGGCGCATGATTAGGGCAGATACGAGCTGAATACCTGTGCCATCCGAAAGCTTGTACTGACGAGCTTTCAGTCCCTTGGTGGGCAACTTCTGTAAAGAAGTCAGAATCTCATCAAAGATGAATGCCCTTTGTTCCGGGTACTTGGAAAATATTCCAGAGATGATATCCATGGCAGTACGACGCAGACCCTCAAACTTCTGGGTACCCATGACAGACTCTTTTTCGTTCTGCGCATTCTCCACGAACAGGATTCGAATAGCTGAAAACTCAAGAGCGGTGACTATTGCTTCGGCAATGTCCACCTCCTCGAGGATTTCCACAAGCATCCTCATTAATTTATTTGCATGATATAGAAGCTGTCCAATCTCCTTCCGGTAAGCAGAAGCCAGGTCAAAGAGCTCGGACCCAGCGTCCTTCGGCCGGATCTCAACGATTGGAATGATACAGGATGTCAAGACCTTATTAAGAAGATCAATCACATTTTGCAACGTCTCTTCAGAACAAATTATCTTATCATCCCGAAAGCCAGTCATGATTCTCACAACGGTTCGTGCGGATCGTAGTGCAATTTCTGCAAAAGCTGCTCGCTGGATCCAGACAGAGAACTCATCGCTATTCCATGCAGTGTCGATCGATAAGTCTGACGATTGCACGCCTGCCAAAGTCTTTTCACACAGATTCTGTAGACGGCGTGCATCGTTGACCTGAACATCGCCAATCCTACCAGCACCTATTACATTTTGTAAAGTTGTGTCGAGCTTGTTCAACGTTGCAGGTGCCAGTGTCCGGACCTGACCATCATCTAGTTCGTTGGTCATAAAATGTACATCGAGCTCAGTCAAGGAAGTATGAGGAGCATCCAAGTCAGCTTGTTCCTCAGCCTCAAAAATGGTTTCGATGAGCGCGCAAAGGTTATTAGAAGCAAGATCCGTGAGCGCTCTCTGGTCTCTCGTTTGTACAGAGTGATCTACCTTTGAAGGCATCTCTAGCTGTTCTTTCTTTTGAGGACTCGGAGTGTGGCCATCTTTGAACGTTACGTACTCACTAGGACGAGTCTCGGCCGACAGCGGAGGGATCAGCACAACAGGCACTTGATCAAAGACTTTAACATTCATAGCGTGAGTATCATCGATAATGCATTGGGAGTTTCTTTCGAACGCCGTTTGATTAGATTGAGCCATCTTTGGAGCAGCTGGCGTGATTGGTTCTCTACTCGCTTGCGTCGACAGCAAGCTCCGCTCTCTTTCTATTTTTTTCCCACTTGCGTTGTGTATTGGACTCGAGAAGTCAGGGCTGGCAACAGCAGAGACTATAAAAGGCTGAATGTTAGCAAAGCGATGAACAAGCGTGCAAAGAACTCACATCTGTTGTCCAATTGGGTAGAATTGAGAAGCATGGTTGAGAAAGGGCCAAGAGTGGTATCGCTGGTCCGTTCGTCACGTTGATGAAACGTATGGCCATTGGGCTGGCTAGTTCCAAAAAGTTGGGGTTTTTTGAAATTACTATTTGGGTCAATTCGGATTGCTAGTAGGCGTTAAGTGACATGGCCTTACAAATCGGTCGTGTTATTTTGGTCAAGATAGCCTTTGACCGTACTCAAGGCATGTTTTACTAATGTGGAACTGCCATGGGTACGGGCAATATCAGTGTCCAGTACGTGCAGCGATCGGCGTGCTCTCTCTTGGTCAGTTGCTGATGGAAACAATGGGCCAGAGCCAGATATATTGGCATGAGGTAGAGGTATAATGTCTTCGAGCCATTAGCGATGAGCTGTATGCTCTAGAGAGGGTGCAGAATGCCCTACCAGGATTGAAAGGAGTTATCGAAGAGAAGGGCGAATACTGCAATGCTTCATCAACATTCAAGAGCCTTGGCAGGCGAGACGTCCGGGAAGGAACATGCCCGTTAGATCGGGCGTATCCATTGGCATACTGAGCATGCTGATGTCGTTGATGCTCTTTTTTGCTCCGGTCATCATCAATTGGGATGAGAATGGCAGGACCTCCTTTGGTGACCCTCTGGGGGTTTGCTGGAGCCATTGTTCATAATTCGATGATATCAAACGAGAGACTCGAGGTTCAAGTCATTCATGCTACTACGAGGGGAGTATGCAACAGCACATGGCATAAACCCGAGGATTTTGCTCCCTAAGAACCGCGAGCAACGGACAGACTACGATGAGACATTGGTCGGTGGCTACAAGTAGATTAGGTCATTTTCCGCTTGCAGCAGCTCCCGTCCCGCCTGCAGATCAGGTGGCCCGGGCTTCAGCCTTACAATGGAGAGCCATTAATCTCACTACTTCATACACATCGGAATATCTTATTCCTCCAGAATCAGATCGTTGGCATTCAACCTGACAATCATTATGGCAGCGATCGGGTCACTTGTCTTTTGTACTGACTGCGGAAATTTGCTTGACGGGGCTTCAGGTGACAAGACGGTCATTCTGACATGCGAAGTGTGCGGAGCTAAGAACATGGGTGAAGGAATACCGAATTTGTCAACTCGAAAGAGAAAGCTCATCGCTGTATTGTAGATACATCATCCACAACGATTACCACTAGGTCGAAACCCTCCGCCTTCCCTTCCGCTCTCCGAGCAAAACGGTCTGCCGTGCAAACTTTGACTGAAGAGGACACCCAAACCACGGCTACTATTCGAGAACCCTGTCCGCAATGTGGAAAGGCTGAAGTGCGATTCTACACACAGCAATTGCGGAGTGCCGATGAGGGGACAACCGTTTTCTACAGCTGCGATCAATGTGGAAACAAGTGAGTGACGGCCAGGAACGTGTGATGCACAACAACTTATGAATGACGTTTCGCAGGTGGAGCTCTAATAATTGAAGGCTAACCACGAGCCGCTATGATTTGACCCTTGCAAATGGTGAAAATTTTCGCTCTTCGGTCAAGACAGCATATTCCTTTTCGCCATTCTTTTCGAAGCTAGCCATGTCCAAAGCCACAACCACACTGTCTCTGACAACTTGTTCAGGATCATCAAGGAAGCCTCTCAGGGTATCTTCGACTCCATTCTCGTCACCAAGGCTGCCTAACGCCTCTGCGGCCTCATGCCGCACCATGCTTTCTTCATTCCGATCACCCAAGGTTGATATTAGGCTGGGTATCGATGCTGGGTGGGAGAGTTGACCAAATACGAATGCAATCTCGTGTCGAAAAAGGGCAGAAGGATCGTTGAACCCTGCGGCCAAGGCTTGGATTGCGGGAACAGCAGTAGGAAGGTCAGGTGGTGATGAGAGGTCGCGTAATGCAAACATTGCCCGGTATCGCTGGAAGAGAGGGAGAGCTGTATCGAGAAGGATATTTTGGAGCTCATCGATCGAGTAGCGATGCGCTGTTTGTGGTAGTGGAGGCGCGGGGTCAATGGAAGCGAAGTCACTATTGGCAGAAAGTCAACTCGATTGACCCTCAGTCACAGGGACACGGCGGTGGAAATGGCAATACCTGTCGCGTAATCTTTCTCCTCTTCTTTGTCCTGAATGCTCCCATTCAATCCTCTCGACTGCGATTTCACAAGTTTCCCGTACTACCGGTGCCTCTTTCTCATCGTCCCTCATCTGTCTTAGTATTCCCAAACTCTCTCTATCTCCCAGGGCTCCTAGCGCTTCTGCGGCTTCATGTCTGCACATTGAGTMTTCATGCTTGTCTTCCAGTACCTTCCGTAGATATGGAACAGATGCAAGGTTTTTTGTTTGACCCAAACAGTAGGCAAGCTCGTGCTTGAGAAGAGCTGACGGCGAAGGGAAGGCGGCGGCTATGGCTTGAATCGCCGGTAGACTTTCTTTGGTGGGTGGTTGAAGGGAAGCATAATGCTTCAAGGAGAAGAGGGCACGGAACCGACGAGCCAGAGGAACAGATTCTGAGATGAGAGCTTTGCGAAGCGCAGGAACTTCTGTATCGTTCTTAACACTATCGCTCACAGCTAATCCATCTGTCGCTGTAGGAGCCATTGTATAACATAAGGATAGAGCTTAAAGTAGTAATTTATATCGATGCCATGGAATTCATGATGCTCTAGCCGAGGCGCCAGGACGTCACATCGAAAGTGTCGCCAACCTTATCGATAACAACGCATTCCATCATCCTCACCTCTCCATTACTTGGTTCGCTCTTGCCATTGGACACGACATTACAATCTTTTTCTGTAGAGGATAAGTTAATAGGGTGTGCTGAGCTTTTTACAATGGCCAAGGCCCCTCAGAGGACTCCCAAGGGAGCTGGGAATTCAGCGACAAACATTAATGATCATATCTGTACGAGCGACATCGAAGATGGAGTGTCACATTGGCTAAGTCAAGGAAACAGCCGATCCGCGCTTTGCAAACATTCAGTCAGATCCAAGATTTCGCCTCCCATCAAAAAGAAACAGCCATGTTCAAATTGACAGGCGCTTCGAGCGTATGCTGCGCGATGATACCTTCTCCAGTAGAGCAAAGGTTGACAGATATGGTCGGAGATTACCTAAAGATGCTGGTAAGAAAGAATTGGAAAGGTACTACAGAATAAAAGATGGCCAAGAGGGCCAAGAAAGGTCTTTTCATGACACGGAGGTCGAATTGGAACTCCAAAAGGCAAACTTCAAATTGGAGGAGGAAGAGGTCTCGTCGTCAGCTGAAGCATCTTCATCAGAGGATGACGACAATACAGAAGTGTCGGATGAAGAAGAAGTCTTTGGCTTGCTTGACGGCCAAGATGCGAACGGAGAAGGGATACTTGTTGGAGAAATTACTTCGCGCTTAGCGGTGGTAAATCTAGACTGGGACAATATTCGAGCAGAAGATCTGATGGCGGTCTTCTCCAGTTTCACGCAGAATCCAGGGCAAATAAAAAGGATATCGGTGTATCCAAGTGATTTTGGCAAAGAGCGGATGGAGAAAGAGGAGATGGAGGGACCACCGAAAGAGATCTTCACTGAAAGAAAAGACAAGATCGATAGCGGAAGAAAAATTCCAGAATATTCGGACAGTGATGATGAGGCCGATGAAGCTTCTAGTGCCCATGACGACGACGAGAAGATCAAAAAATCTCTTCTTCGAGAAGATATGGGTCAAGACTTTGACTCTGCAAAGCTACGGCGCTACCAGCTTGAACGTCTCCGATATTATTACGCTGTCCTCGTCTGCTCTTCGTCTTCTGTAGCGCAAAGAATCTATGAAGTTGTTGATGGTACTGAGTATCTCACGACTGCAAATTTCTTTGATCTACGATTCATCCCGGATGATATTAGTTTTTCCACAGACAAGCCACGCGATGAGTGCACTCGAATCCCGGACGGTTATCGACCAAATGAATTCGTCACCGATGCATTGCAGCACAGCAAAGTCAAGCTCACATGGGATGCCGAGGATGGTACTAGAAAGGAGGTGCAGAAAAGAGCCTTTGCCGCGAGCAGAGCAAACATTGATCAAAATGACCTGAAAGCTTATCTCGGCAGCGACAGTTCTGGTGATGATGGCGACGCACCAGAACCTATTGTTGTAGATGCTACCACTGACGACGTACCATGTGACGGACAACCCAGCAATCACTTTGTAGAAGCCACACCTAAGCTTTCCAAAAAAGAGGTTGAGCGCCAGCGTATGCGTACCCTCCTTGGACTTGACGCAAAACCCAACACCGCCACTAAGTTAATCGGAAAACGTAAAACCGACGAATCTGCTCCTAAAGGCGACATGCAAATCACTTTTTCCTCAGGTCTCACTTCATCTGAGCCCAAAAACTCCGTTTTTACCAACTCTCCCAACGATGACGAAGAAACGACCGTCGAGAAATACGTCCGCAAAGAAAAAGAGCGCAAAGCGCGGCGAAAATCAAAGCTTAAGACTCTTCAGGAAGGCGGCAGCAACGATAAGGAGACCACAGCCGGCGAATCCCTTCGCACTGATAATATACCGCACGATAGATCAGCCCAACATGATGAAAATGAACAAGATCTCGGCTTTTCCGACCCCTTCTTCGCCAATTCCGGCTCCACTAACCCTACCGCACCACTGAGAACAGCAGCGGAACGCAAAGAAGCCAAACGCCTTCAGAAAGCCCAGCGTGCAGCTGAAGAAGCTGTCTCTACAGCCCAGCGCGCAGAACTCGAGCTCTTGACCATGCCTGACAACGTAAACGACGGTAACCTTGGCAACGAAAACGACACCCAGCACTTCAACATGAAAGAAATCCTCCGCGCCGAACGCGCCATCGCGAAATCGAAGAAGAGCAAGAAGAAGAATAGCAAAGCTCGTGAAAGAGAGAAGGAAGCATTGAGGCTGAAAGAACAAGATAGGTTCAAGGTGGATGTTGAGGATCCGAGATTTGGCGCGGTGTTCGAGAGGCCGGAATTTGCGATCGATCCTAGTCATCCACGGTTTTTGGGGACGGGGGGGATGAAGGAGATGTTGGAGGAAGGGAGAAGGAAGAGATTGAAGAGGGAAGGTGAGGGTGAGGTTGATGAAGTAGGATTAGAGCGGAAGAGGGCAAAGATGAAAGATGAAACAAGGGGCGCTGGAGGGGAGGATGTGGAAAAGCTGGTTGAGAGGATCAAGGGGAAATCAAAGAAGCGAGATGTATAAAAACCGTCTTGTGAATATTACACTTAAGCATCCACTGTTCATGAATAGGGGTGATATTTGAAAAGGCATAAGAATAGCAGGTTTCTGATACCTCATCCTTCACACATTAAAATACAGTGCCTTTAGGCGTTCTCCGCCAATACCTCCTTCAAAGCCTGATAGCAATTGGACTTTTCCAGAATACAATAAATCCACATCATGCCGTACGCCGATGAAATAATGCTGTACAGCTCCGTCCCCTTTTCCAGTGCTAGACGCAACGTAACATCGTGACACTCATGATGGTATACTTGCACCGGAACTCCCGAACACCTTGCTAAAGACAAATGCCAGATCCCAGAGGAGTCTTAGGCGACCATGGCCTCACCCTCGCCGTTTGAATGCATCCCCCCATCTCTTTCCTTCCCACGCCTTGTATGCAATTCGTCCAAGCCAAGGCCAAGATGCTCTGGTAAGTCCTTGTTGGCCTCCCTCGCCTTCCGCTCTGACCACGCACGCAGTCGCACAAGATCGAAAAGTTTTGCTTTAGTCCTCTCCCCTTGTTCCCTGAGTAGGGCCTCGTTGACGCTCTGTGCAACGTCCTTGCGGAGTTGGGGTTCCAGCAGCGGAGCGAGTTCGGCGGGGATATTCTTAGGGTCGTAAATTAAGAGGGCCATGGTACGTTCAAGGTCATCAAGAAATTGAGGGTTAGTGGGAGCTCGGCTTGCCAGATGAGTTTCAGCGAATTTGACAGCTGTCATGAAACTGTCCTCGGATTGGTCCGCGCAATTTCGGATAAGCTCGACAAGTTGAAGACGGAGAAGGGCAAAGTGAAGAGCGTTGTCTCTGTCGAGGAGCTTGCAGATGGAGGTCAGCAGTGTTCTAGACTATTGCGCTAATTGGATTATGCAGTAAAACAGCCGTTGCTCATACTGAAGACTGAAGTGTTTGGTGTTTTTGTCTCATCAAGGCCCCGTGAGGCATATGAGTGGTGCATGAAACGAAGTCTAATCATCGCAACAAGGACAGGGACGGGAGAAGTATGGAAAGAAAAAGCGTACCATGGGGTTCAGCTCATTAATCTTCTCAATGGCTGTCTGAATGTCGCCGGCATAAATTGCTTCACGAATCTCGACTCTTTCCTGTATCGATTCTACGCCGGATGTTGGTTGGATGTTCGCTTCAGATGCGAATTTCTGGGCGGCAGACGGATAACCTTCGCTGATCAGGTAGTCCATGATGACTGAATTAAGATCGCTATCCATTCGAACCAAAGTAAGCAAGGACGGCAACATATACACTAGTATATTGCGGAATTGCGATTTCGCTAAAGGGAGATCAGATAGACAAGTTATTTGTAGTCTCCACACAATAAATTTCGGAGAGATTCCCAACTTGATTTTTTTACGCATCATTTTAACGATACTAAGGAGGAGAATTGAAGAACGCATAGAACCACTACTCACGTTTTTGAAAGTTTGACATCTTCCAAACGGCGTTCGAAAGGATGCTTCCCCGGAGTCGCAGTCGAGGTTGTGGAGGAGGCCTACAAGGAGAAGTCAGCGATTAGAGCGAAGGATAAAACGTGCAGCAGGAATACCATTATTGTGCAGAAGTCCCGTGATATCGTGATATCGTAATATGCGACTTGCCCTTATGTTGTCAACTCCATTGCACAAAAGTGTTTCTCATAAGAAAGGAAGGGGAGAAGTGTCAAAAGATTCAATGGTAAAGAAGCTCATATGATGGCCCGTGCAGTGAGTAAGGCTGTCGAACGGAATGATTCCGTCATTAATATGGGTGCTCCGGTGCTCGAGTCGTGCGAGTGTTGGTGACGAAAGTCTTATTCGATATTGGCTTGGCAGCAACTTTCACATGTATAGCCAGGAGAATCCACCATGAACTGCCAGAGAATGTGGAAAACAAACAATGTGAAATCGTTGGTTGAATGCGCTTGAGTCGACTCTTTTTTGTAACAGTAAAATCGTTATATTAATTATAAGATACTCCCACATTCGATAGTATATAATATGGAAGGGTTTGCCAAGAGCCTCTATCAGACAGGACTTTTGTCACCGACCCTTTGCTGAGGGTGCCATTGTCATGGAAGCGGCACACTACTCACCACCATGGGCGGACACGAGCATCATCGGTATCGCAGGCTCATCAGGCAGCGGGAAGACGTCGCTTGCTCAAGCAATTGTTTCTTCCCTTAACTTGCCATGGGTCGTTATCATGTCCATGGTAAGCCTTTCTGTTCGAGTCCTTGAACGCCTGACTTAATTAACCCAGGATTCATTTTACAAAATCCTGACGCCAGAACAGCACGAGCTTGCTCACAAGAATGAGTTTGACCTGGACGCTCCTTCAGCCATAGATTTCGATCTCATGGTCGAACGGTTGAAAGATCTCAAGCAAGGGTGAGAATTGCCTTATTTCAATCTCGATGTCTATCTCACTGTGCATAGACGGCGTGCAGAAATTCCCGTCTACTCATTCGAACAGCACCAAAGACAAGAAAACACTGTATCATTATACTCACCCCATGTGTTAATACTCGAGGGTATCTTTGCATTGTACGACCAGCGTGTTCTCGATTTATTGGATGTAAAAATCTTTGCAGAGGCAGATGCGGACTTATGTCTTGCTAGACGGAGTACGTCGACACAAATTCCTTCTATTTGAGTGGTAGTGCTGATGCTAAGACCTAAAGCAAGTAACACGTGACGTGAAAGAGAGAGGAAGAGACATTGAGGGCTGCATCAAGCAATGGACTTCTTTTGTCAAACCCAATTTCCAGCGCTACGTACAGCCGCAACGTGACGAAGCTGGTTTGTATGCCCCACTGACTCTGGCCATCAAAAGTACAGATGATTGCTCACGTAGACCAGATATCATAGTACCAAGAGGCATAGATAATAGAGTAGCTATCGACATGGTAGTAAAACACATCCAACTCCTTCTAATCAAGAAGTCAAGAAGACATCAAGAAGACCTGAAGAGGCTGGGACAGCAGGTCGAAGATGAGCCACTATCATCCAATGTGCTTCTGCTGAACCAAACCAAGCAAATCATAGCGATGACCACCATCTTGCAAAACCCATTGACTGACGATGTGGACTTCATCTTCTATTTTGACCGTCTGACCACGCTCCTAGTCGAAAGGTGAGCCCTTCGAGCAGCTATGCTGTGTACATACTGACAGGATCAAGATCACTAGACAATCTCCGTTTCACCACAAAGACAGTGGAGACACCCCAAGGGAGTTACTATCGAGGCCTCGAGTCCAAAGGCGATATAAGCGCCGTCGTGATATTGCGTGGTGGCAGCTGCCTCGAGACTGGGCTGAAGAGAGTGATTCCCGATTGCAAGACCGGGCGACTCCTCGTCCAAACAAATTACCGAACTGGCGAACCAGAGCTTCACTATTCCCATCTCCCCGAGGATATCTCTTTACATAGCAGCGTACTGCTATTGGATCCACAAATGGCTAGTGGTGGGGCTGCACTGATGACTGTTCGGGTCTTGGTGGATCACGGGGTTGAGGCTAGCAGGATTGTGTTTGTGACATACTCCGCTGGGAGGATCGGGGTCAACAGACTCCTAAAAGTTTTCCCTGATGTGAGGGTCGTAGTGTGCACGATAGTTGAGGATTACCAAGAGCGATGGGTTGAGAAAAGATACTTTGGCTGCTAGAAACCGCTTGCTGAAAGCGTGTCGTCAGGGTAAACACATTGAGATCAAAGAATCAAATTAGAGCAACACATTGGTTGAAAAGCCTGCTAAAGTTTGGGATGGATGGAGATGACCAAGCAGACTTGCGAGTGCCGTGTTTGAAATTTAAGACTTCTCGATTGAGCTGGCAGGGCACCAAATATCAATCGAATTCAAGGGATAGGAATGTCCTAACTGAGTCGTCTTGAGAAATAAGAACTCTTACTATCTCATTTACGATGTTTTGATAGGCGAAAATTTTCCATGTGCCTTGTTCCTTGAAAGACGCAACGTCCGGTATACTATATGTCCGATCGACTTGTGGTGAACTCAATAGGTCAGTTTCGTGTACAGCGGAAATCAGTATCATAAACATATAGATCCTCGCTTCTTGTGCCGACTGGTGGCGACATACTACTGCCTTCAATGAGCTGGTGAGGCTTCAATCAGACTGACGGTGCTCGAGCTTCGTAGCCGGCATTTGATATATGTACACAGAGTTGATTCGATTTAATTGCCTAACTCATCATTTCGTTGGTATCTTCTTCAACGCCTTGGGACTGTGAAGAAAGTTGTTCGCATAAGCCTTTGGGACAATCCTCCTCTCGTTCGGCTCCTGGACAAAATATTCGTAACCTTGCTTTTGTGCAAACTGTATGGCGTCCTCCTTTGATTTGAAATTTAGATGTGTACCCTGTAGGAAATCCGCGGAGGATTGCCACCCCATGAGTGGGTTCTCCCATCGATGACCCTTTTGTAATATGTCCCAGTCCATCCGCCAATGATGTCCGTGCCAATCGCCTGATTGGGTGGCTGTTTTGGTAGGACGGTATATACTGCTCTCGGTGTATCAGTTCTGAAGACTATGTTGGTGATTTATAGCTACCATACCGAGCAGTTCGTGCTTGTAAATCGACTGGGGCGCCCGAAAGGACAGCTCCTGAAACTAGCTCGCCAGGCTCACTACCGTCCATCACCCGTTTTGGAATTGGAGAGAAGGCACTGTTCGAATCTCAGCTTTGCTCCAAATCTCATCAAATTGAAAGATGTTGCAACTCACGAAGTGCCGTGGTCTACAGGAGCGTGGAAATCTGGCTGGTGGCGGACCATGGCTCCTTCTGCTCCTTCTTGTCTGATCATCCCCGATTCACCGGTTCTAGCGGCAGGTGAATCTGATGCTCCGGTCGTGCGTGTCGCCTCTGCAGAGAGATCAGGTGGTGGCTGCGCTTCATGTGATTGACCGGCCGCAGGGGTGCTCTGCCATCTTAATTGTCGATTGACGGGTAATGTTTTGAGAACTGCGTTACTGCGTAACAAACGAGCTGAGTGTAGTGGGCGAATCGAAGCCATAGTCTCGTACATGCGATATAGGTAGTCTCGCAGGGAGGAGTATTGAGTTCCCGGCAGCATTCTAATTGGGCGATTCCTTCTTACGTAATAAGGCTTGGCAGTGACCTCTGCCCATGCAGTCCCCATATCCCTCTTCCACCCATTACTACGACCCTAAAGCAATTCCAGGCGTTCCGAAATCTTTCTCTCTCCATTTGAATCTGCTCTCTTGATTGGCCTGTGCAAAGATATGAGCTTCATTGCTCGGCGAGGTCTTTCGACCTTAATCCCTCCGAAGGCAGGCTGTTTCCGCTTCGATCGACCTTGAAATTGTGTACTGACCGCTTTATGTAGATTGCTTCACCATCTGTGAGTAAATCATATCCATTAGCCTCAGTGCATCTGGGCGAAGCCCGAATCGCTGTGCTCAGCACCTGATCCATCAGACACGCGGAATTGGGGATATAAGACACGATACGAATGACTGCCTTGGAAACTCCGGCTGATATTTTTTTTCTGAAGGGGATCGGCGCAGCCCAGGATGCCGCTCGAATGGGGCGCGTAGTCAGCTTCTACGAAAAATTGCCCCGTGGCCGGGCTCCTGAAGTCCAACCTAGGGGCCTCATCGAAAGATACCAGGCTCGTTATTTCGGGAAGAACGCTTCAGCTGCACGTAAGACATCACTTGCCTCTGTGGAACATTCAGATGACAAAATAGCTAACGAATGTATAGCCCTCGCTCATTTTATTGGTTTTATGTTGGTATTGGGCTACTCGCAACATTACTATTTCCATTTCCGTAGGTTTGGGATTCCGAAGGTGTTATTTGTTGTTGCTAATAGAATTAAGGACACCACAAGAACAATGCTCATTAGGGTCGAGAGTTGAATTGTGGATCAGATTTGCGAAGACTACTTGTACATAATATAAAATCTCAAGGCATACAACCAAATTCCAGCGCTTTGTATTCAATATCGCAAGTGCTGGTGATAATTCCACTCCATAAATTGCCTTGTACAACTATTTTCATAATTGCTTATGTATGGGGTTGTAAATTCCTCATCGCTCTCGGAAAAGGGCAAAAACAACTATCCTAGACATATCAAGTAGATCTAGATATGTCATATCTGAAGAATCTCATTGCTTATGCTATTACTGCTGCAATGGATTTCCATAGTACCTCGTTTCTTGGCATGTTCAGCCCTGCCGAGCCTGCCAGTAAGGTTTTGCGGGGTCTAGAAGAACCTATATTTCTCCTCCTTCACGCTGTGGGTAGCATTATGATTCTACTGGAATCATTTACCATCGAGCATGGAGCTCGAAAATCTTTCCAGCAATTGGAAGAAACTGCAAGCCGCGATAAAAAATGACACATCACGACCTCCAAAACGAAAAGCGAGCGAAGATACCCTCCAACCACGGCGCAACGGTATTAAAAGAATCAAGATTGCGCCCACCGCACTTTCCAGTGAAACACTGGAAACTTCAGATGGACGAGAAAATAGTCTAGGTTCTCCTCTATCTAAGTTCAAGCCACCAGCTCTATCGGCATCACTCGCACTGTGGGCAGAAGACAACAACATACCTGCAAAAGACCTCGCAGCTGCTTACGGCAGCTCCTCTATTGACCTCTCTTTGCCCGATTTCAGAAAGAAAGACAAAATCAATGAAGGTCTTTCGACAAAAATAAACGCAGGCAAATATATTGCCATCGACTGCGAGATGGTCGGCGTGGGCCCATATGATCAATCAGCACTCGCTCGGGTCTCGGCGGTAAACTATCATGGGCAGCAACTCTACGACTCATTTGTGCAAACCAAGGAACCAGTCACCAACTACAGAACCTTCGTCTCAGGCATCACCCCTCAGCTGTTACAAAATGCCAGAACATTCGAAACGGTGCAAGCAGATATAGCTCGACTACTCGACGGCAAAATTTTGGTCGGTCATGCAATCGAGAACGACATGAGCGCCTTACTACTTGGGCATCCGAAGAGAGACGTTAGGGACACCAGTAAACATCCAGCATACCGCAGAATCGCTGGAGGAAAGTCACCAGGTCTTAAAAGGCTTGCGAAGCAGATACTCGGAGTTGACATCCAGGGCGGAGAACATTCAAGTATCGAGGATGCCAGAGCAACAATGCTCCTCTTTCGACGGGAAAAGGCGGGTTTTGAGAAGGAGCATCAGAAAAGGTGGGGATCGACGAAAATGACGAAGGGCTCAGTAACTACCGACAAGCAGCGTGCGAGAGCAAGGAAAAGGAAACGAAAAGCGAAGAAATGAAAACATGATGGTTCCAGCCACGGAAGAAAGCCCCGCTTCTCCGGTTACATACGTCGACCGAAAAGTTCCAGAGCAAGCCGAAAGTGAATATCAAGTGGACATGGCTCTATAAAGGGAGGAGGCACTAGCAGTTGCTCAAACTCCAGTTCGCTATGCACGCTCAAGAAACAAAACTCGCAGGTATCTTTCTTGCCTCCTCACAATGGAATATCTTCTATCATTTCCGTTGCTCCTTCCCGTCCTACCGTTATAATGACATCGCCGAGTGTTTTGGTAATGAAGCCTGCCTCACAGTAGGTGAAGTAATACTAACAAACTTTAGCTTCGCAACTCCATACTTCAAGGTTGGACGCAAACTCACTTGCCACTTCCGCCTAAATAATTCGATGTCCTTATTGGCCATAGCTTTATGTTCTTTAAGTAGCGCCGGTCGAATCTTGCTATCGAAGGTCCTCTCGAAGCTTTCTCTCCACAACCTCAATGTCTTTCCGTAATGTCCGCCGATGTTTAGTATCGCGTCCACAACCAGTGTCCCTTTCGAACCCTGATTTATGCTGGCCACCAGTTGGCTCACAGTAGGCAAATGGCCACCAGGAAAGATGTATTTGCGGATAAAGTCTTCGCTGCTAGCATAAGCTTCGTATCTCGTTTCCGGCATGGTGATGCACTGGAAGACAGCAATTCCTCCGTCGGCCTTCAACAATCTATGAACGCATCCGAAATACGTGTCAAGATACTCTCGTCCCACAGCCTCCAGCATCTCGATGCTCACCACTTTATCGTATACCCCCTCTTTTGGCGCCGGCAGCGCTCGGTAATCGCACAGCAGCACCTCGATGTGATCCTGCAAGCCTGCAGCTGCTATTCTTTCCTCCGCCAATTCTTTCTGCTCCCGACTTAGGGTCAAGCTTGTGATACGACAACCTATTGTTCTTGCCGCGGCAATCGCAAAACTTCCCCAGCCTGTGCCTATTTCGAGTACATGGTCTGAAGCCTTGAGCTTAGCTTCCTTGATGAAGTATTGAAGCTTGAGGTCCTGCGCATCCTCCAGGCTTTGAAAGACGGACTTTGGATCTGTGGTAGGTAACCAAATTGGGCAGGAGTATGTCATGTCTTCGGAAAGAAAAGCGGCGAACATATCGTTGCTGATATCATAATGGGCCGAGACATTCAATTGCGAGTTCGCAAGGGTGTTGGTGCTTCGCGCCAAGCTTGTGACGGTTGAAGCGAGTGACGAGGTCAGAGTCGTACCATTCGCCAGGTGCTCGCGATTCAGGATGAATATCTACAACGTCAGCTTCTTCACCTCCAAATCCGGAGTTCGAGCTGGAGTACCTTGAAAAAGGCGACAAGGTTCGAGCAAGCTACTTCCCCGAGCATGAAACTTTCGGCAAATCCCTGCAACAAAGACGATCACCTCTTACACATGGTCCTCGAGGCTGCCTGAGCTTTTATTCTCTTACCATATCGGCGAATAATAGCAATCGTACCCAAAATGCCTCTTTCAGCACTCTCAATTCGGTCGACGGCACGCCTTCTTTCGGCCATCTTTCCCCACAAACAGTCTCAGATTTATCTACGTCGACAATCACGATGTGACCGATTTTGATACGGCCCAGCAAGTTCAGTACGGCAGCGCGTGAGAGGCGAACGAATGGTGCCCATGTGAAGGAGTCGAGGTAGCTGCGGGCGGCATCAAAGGAGCGGGTGATAATCGCCATTGGAATGAGGGTGCAAACAACGGGCGAATTTACACCTTTACACTGCTATCACCAAGCGGAAAGAGAATGACCGTCAGGAAGCATTAGAAATTACGATGTCAGACCAATTGACAAGTTATGGAACGCCGTGAAGATAGGGAATCCACCATCCTGCGCGCACTGGCTGTTTTTGGTACCTGAAGATGAAGTCACCATTTCCCGTGTGCACCTGCATGAATAGGCTGTAGGTGGGGCGGGTAAATCGTTGTTGGGAACACCGACACCGATAACCGAGCGGAGGAATCTACGACTTACGAATACGCCAATCTTAATTCGAGAACGAATACGTTCATTCTGAAGGATTACCGGATGACTTATTATTTCGTAGCCTACGCCAACAACGAAGATCTGTCATTCCTAAGGAGCACAGTAGAGCTTCATACTTTTACTTGTGTTTTGAACGTGTAACTGGCAAGGGTCTCAGCCCTATGCATACGGCGATATCGGGCGGAGTGATCCGATCTCAGGAGCTGAAGCAGGAGAACTTAACATTTACGATATTTGCACGTAGGCATCTTCGCTCTTACTCCTGGATCAAGCTTCTAAAGATATCCGTGCTTGTTGCCTTGTTGGTATTTGACCTAGACTAATGTCTTATCTTGGACGAAACGATGGTCCATTCTTGACCTTCTCTTTCTTCGTTCTTCTCAACCCTAAATCGTCGAGACAATCAACACTCAGCTTTCAGGATCATCATAATACATTATTTATTGTCATCTCCTATATTAAAGACACTGTCCACATGTACCCGACAATTTAATTATTGTAGATTGACTTTAGTCCCATTTCCTGGACACTTTGCCCGATACAGCACGTATGGCTTGACTCGCCTATCTGTCCCAGGATAGTACGATTTCGTCCTCCAAAGCTGATTTTCAGTGAAATATACGTACCCATCCGTAGCCACGGCGAAGGTATCAGTCCATCCGATGGTTGGGTCTCGCGCAAAAATCTGCACAGTTCCATTAGCTGGATCGAAGACATTAACTGCATTATCCTCGAAATTGCCCGTGTAGATCAAGCCGTTACTATCTGTCTCCAAGCCATCCGAGATACCCTTTTCACCTCTCGAGACCACGCTCGCTTGAGCCATAATCTCGCTCGTCAAGCTCCTGTCTCGCAATCTCTCCGTAGGAATTGAATAGAGTGTCCTGGACCCCACAGCAGCCCAGAACAAGGTCTCCCCATCTGCGCTCAAGGCAATCCCGTCAGCGCCAAAATTCCCAGCGTAGGTAATTGGTTGGCCCGGTCCCGGCAAGCTGTACACGACCTCACCCCAGATGAAAGGGACGAATCCCCGAATCGGCCGAACTTCAGGAGTATTATCGAGATGCCTCCAGCTTTCTCCGCTACCCAGATCGACGATGATGATCCCGTTTCGCCCTTCTTGGCTGGAGTCGGTGATATAGGCTATGCCCTGCCCTGACTCCGTTACCGAGGATCGGAGATCGAAGCGGATATCGTTGATGTAGCTGTCACTGTAGGCAACGTTTGACGGAAAGAGGATGGTCTGAAAAATCGTATCGTTTGTCAAATCAATACCGATTAACTTTGGCCCTCCAGGTGTTGAAGGGACGTTGACTCCTTCCGGGGTTGCGGCGCGTCCGGTATCAAGAACCCATAAACGGTCTTTCGGATCAATGACGACGCTTTGAACACCAATGAAGTAGTTGGGATAGTTGGCGCCTGTGGGCGGGTCTGTGGTATAATTTATTGCACCGCCGGGGGGAGCATTGATCTCCAATGAAGGATAGGCACGCTCTGTGGTATTAGAATCAAGCTCAGCTACTGTATACGCGATGTTGGCTGGGTCTAAGGACCGGGCATAATTGGAAAACTTGCGACCGGTGGAGGAGACAGCAATGCCTTGGGGGAACAGGTCATTATAGAGGTGGACAAGTTCGAGTGCAGCACCGGAGCGGCCGGGATCCGAGGCTACCTTTTGGGAGCTGGTCAAGGAAACGAAGGTAACAATGGAAATAATCTGTAGGATATTGAGACGCATCCTGATAGTCGTTGAGGAAGCACTGATTCGAGAGTACCACAATCCACGAGAGTCATTACTTCACCAAAAGTACCCATCGCTCTCTTAACACCAGCATTCGATTTATCCTTACTTTGCATTCTGGCATCCGACGTCATGACCAAGGAACCGGCGCAGGCTCCGGTATAATGAAAGTTTGTTCTCAATCTGGTCTGCGGGGAAAGCACCGCTGCTGTTGACGTTTTGACATCATCCCGTCGGCAATTGCGGCACCCCTGTATGATTGGCTGGGGCCAATGGAGCTTCCAATCATATCATCGACTGATTATTTTGAATCTCCTTCTTGGCAAGATTGAATCGAGGTCGAAGTAGATGTAAGTTCAGAAAGGTTACGCCCGCTCAATTGTTTGTCGGCATTGCGGGCTCGGGCCGCAGGTCATGACGCGCCAAGGAATCGAGACGCGTCAGTCGCATACGACTGCTTTAGAGTTAGCCCTCTGAAAATAACAGTGTTTATCTTGAGTCTGTACGATTTGTCTGCTGACAATTTAGCACGAAATGCTTTCTATCCAGCGTCCCAATCCCCACGGACCGCCGACAAGATGTACACCTCATCTCCTTCCCTGCCGCATCCAACATGATGGACCTGTGAACGCATCAGAAAAGTACTGGTCTCCACAACGATCCACAGACGGCGTTTCTGAGGCATACTTTCGCGGACGCAAGCTGCAAGGTCGAGAAATCAAAATACCTGGCGGCTATAGTGGGATTGTTGTCAAAGCGGAAGCCAAGGAATTAGGAAATTTGCCTGTGAATCGAGAGAGATGGAGGCAAAAGGAAGAAAGCGGACATGGAGTTGAGGACGATGGTGAGGAAGAGGTGCTCAAGGTCCTAGAAGAGGTGGGGGAGTTTAGAGGTATTATGGTTTGGGGCCATGAAAGTATTGCTGGCGGGGACGATACGTTTGTTAAGGGAATAGAAGAATGGATCGGGTTTGCTGACATGGTATGTCGTACTTGATTGATTTGAGGGAAATTGCTCATGGATAAACTACCCTAGATACACCGACCAGGCATGGAAGGAGGGAGCCAAGGAGAGCAAAGATAATGATTAACGGGAAATGCAGACAAGGGGCGATCTCGACATCTTACACATTACTCTTACAACCATTTTGCTTAAATTCTTTACTTCTCCTTTGTTCTTACTTTTCTCTCCCGTTCCCACTCCCTCTGCTCCTTCAAGAAGGCTTCTTTCTTCACTTGGTACCCTTCATGTGCTTTACACCTTTCCCACACCTCTCTGAACACCTGACTCGCCTGATGCTTCTCGTCTCTCCCCTTATGCGCTTTACTCTTCTCCAACTCCTTCCCTTCCTTATCGTACTTTCTTCCACCCTTATGGTTAGCGTACCGCTTTGACCTTGTCATGCCCATTTGAATGAACTTTCGAGCCATGTCCATGCCTACGAAATCGTCGGCCTTGTTGTATTCGAGAAACTTCTGGTAGAGGGTATGGGAAGACGCTCGAGCAATAGGGACAGTGCGGAACTTCCAATGAGGCAGGAGAATGGACTTATATGGCTCGAAGGTCAAGACGCCGGTCTCGCCGCGGCCGATCCGGTAAGACATGCGGAGGGTTTTGCCTTTGTCCGCGGAGATGTCGTCCGCCATTCAATATTTAGTGAGCTCTAGAGTCCAGCCAATATCAGGCAAGCAATTTAAGTGGCGCCGTTGTTTTCCATACAGATCATTGGCCAACGTATTATTGTTGTACTTTAGATTTGAGATCTGTCACCACTCGGAGGAGGGAGCAATTGGAGAGTTTTACAAGGAGGTGAAAGAGTTTATTATATCGTCACATCAAGACATATTCCTTAAGGCTTATATAGAGCAGTAATTAATACTTGATAATTGATGGACAATCTGGATGTGGGAAAATTCAACTTGAAGCATCACTACTACAATGCCATTATGAACAACTTTGAAGAAGAGTTCCATGCGTGACGCGGCGGCGTTGGCAAATTATTTCCTCCAGCCGGCCTTTTGCCTTCCAGCCCTAAACTCCCGCGTTCTTTATCGGCAGCAAGCCTAACATGCTTGGGACTTGTTTTCATCAAATACAGCCTAGACAGTCATATTTCCATCACAAAAAACATGTCATAGCGTACCCCTCAGATAGACGATCAAAATGGCGCCTCGAGATGCTTCTACCGAGCAGGCTGGTACGCCTGAGCCAGTGGAGAAGGGAATGGCAACGCTCAATACGCTTAGGTGAGCACCCTTAAAGACCAAAATCGTTGTCGCATAACGTCTGAAGGAAGATTGAATCGCTTACTTTCGTATTAGAATCGGTGTGAAGGCGTTTGTTGAGAAGGTACATTTTCTGCTTTTACGCCCCTTCAGCCCTATGAGTATAGCATTCGAAGGGTTTGAATATAGAAGAGTATTAGCACTTCGCATTTTACAATTTCTTCTTTCTTCTTTATTTTCCTACGCATTCTTCTCTTAAAAAAACATGGCTCCAGTGCCACCGTCTATGATATTCTTTTTTTGGTTGCTCGGAAGTTGCTCGACAATTCGATACCTCGACTTCCATCAGGAGTGGAATGCTGACGGACATTTAGGATGGCGAGAAGCGGAAAGCAGAGATCCTCTCGATACAAAGCAAAAAAGGGCATCCAAGTTACTAGTACGTTTCATGATCAATACTGCTTGTCTTTGCTGATTATCTCAGCGTTCATTATGAGGAGTTCAACAAGCGTTTAGATGGTACGCTAGCCTTCATCTTCCTTCTGTCCACGTTCTGATTTTTTCCAGAATGGATACCTGCTTCCCGATTGGATCTTTCTCAAGAAGTCGAGTGGCCCCAGCCAGAAGCACCCACCAAGAAATCACAAAAGCAACCAGCACCTCCAAAATCCGCAACCATCCCTAAATCCACAGTTGGCCAAAAACGTCCCCGGGCATCCACGACCACTTCCCGTCGCGGATCAGAAACCCCCGAACTCTCCGCCACAACCGGCAATGCACAGCCCCATCAGCCAACCCGCCCCTCTCTCATCGGCGGCAAAGAGAACAATCGCCCAGGCAGCGACCAATCCATCTCCGTCATCGCCCCCGAGATCATTACTCCCGGAACGCCCAAACCGGACGACAACAGCGAAGACGTTGACATCACCGACCTCCAAGATGCAGCCGCTGCCGCCAAAGCCTCCGGTCCCACCGCCTCTCAAGGCCCCTACTCGCGCGAGGAGGAGATCGAGAAATTGCGCACAGGCGGCAGCATGACCCAGAATCAGACGGAAATCTCACGTGTGCGTAACCTCCAGCGCGTACAGATGGGCAAATACGAAATGGAACCGTGGTACTTCTCCCCTTACCCGCAAACCTTCACGGAAGCCGACATGGTCTATATCTGCGAATTCTGCCTCAGCTACTATGACTGCCTAAAGCAATTCTCCCGCCACCGCGCCAAGTGCACGCTTCTGCATCCGCCCGGAAATGAAATCTATCGGGATGATTATGTCAGTTTCTTCGAGATTGACGGGAGGAGGCAGAGGAGGTGGTGTCGGAATCTTTGTCTTTTGTCAAAGTTGTTCTTGGATCACAAGACGCTTTACTATGACGTTGATCCCTTTCTTTTCTACTGTATGACCACGCGCGACGAGCATGGGTGTCATCTTGTGGGGTATTTCAGCAAGGAGAAGGAATCGGCGGAAGGCTACAATGTCGCTTGTATCCTTACGCTGCCGCAGTATCAGCGGATGGGATTCGGGAAATTGCTCATTGCTTTTAGTTATGAGTTGAGTAAGAGGGAGGGGAAATTGGGGAGTCCGGAGAAACCGCTTAGTGATCTTGGGTTGTTGGGGTACAGGGCGTATTGGGCGGAGACGGTGGTGGATCTATTGACGGAGGAGGGGAGGGGAGGGGAGTGCAGCGTTGAGGAGATTGGGAGCTTGAGCGCGATGACGACTGGCGATGTATTGCATACATTGCAGAATCTGAATATGCTCAGGTATTCGGTAGGTTTTTTGTCTCCTCTACATTCGAAAATTTGTCCCTTATCCATTTGCTTTCTTACCTTGTTGCAAGTTTGGGGAGATGTAATGATAACGTTTTACTGATCTCAATCGTGACATAGAAAGGAAACCATGTCATCGTCCTCACCGATGCCGTACTCCAGCAAAAGGACAAGCAAAGGGAGAAAGAGAAGATCAAAGGGAAAAGGAAAATTGATCCTGAACGACTGATTTGGAAACCACCCGTTTTCACGGCAGGGTCAAGGACATGGAATTGGTGATGGTTAGCCAGAAATTGTCACTTACGGTCATGTTTTTCTACTTTTCCATTGCTGTCAGTCGTCTAGCGTTGAGCGTGGTGTTGGCGGCATATTCTTACTTATAAGCAGATATGTAAACCTTGAGATATAGGATCGATTAAAAATGCATTCTTCAGAATTACAACTAGACTTAAGGAAATACCTGCTAGTACTCTATCCTCAATGAAGTAGCCTACAGCAGGTGCGTGTGTGAGGTGCGTGATGTATGGAATAGAAGCCTGATCTTGGAAGAAAAGCCAACAGCAAACAAGCGCCTGTCTTCCCTCCACCTTCGCGAACGCTCCCACACTGCGCTTGATACGCACGGTGATTGATGAATGGACGAGTGTTGTATGCTCGTATAAGAACCCGAGTCTCTTTCCTACTGCTGCCACTGCCTGAAAATGATTCTTGTAGATACCGGAGGTCCTTAGCCTCCTCAAACCAGCACACTAGACTTACTCTGTAAGTTTGCGCTATTGTAGAACCAATTGGACTTGGATTCTCGTTGGCTCCCCTGGTAATTTCTCGGCGAGTTGCTGGTAGTCGTCTGACTGACGTTTCTCGGCGGTCCAGCCTGAGGGTATTTGTTGCCGCTGTAATGACCAGAGCTCTCCCTAGACTTTGGAGGACCTCGCCCTGGCTTTGAGTTGTTCGACACGTGTCGCTGCTGACGCTGATTGCCGTTTTGACTGCTGAGCTGGCTTCCACCCTGGCCCTTTGCACGTGGCAGCATCTTGGATCTCCTCTCCAAACCGGGCAAGTATATATATATCAGCAACCCCTCACCCACATAGTTCTCTCTTGGGTCTGGCTCAAAAACACGCTTCGATTCAGACTCGACTGGCTTAAGAGTACGGGTCTGGCGCTTTGGCTTTGTCGCTGTGACGAAGCCGACACCATCGGGTGCCTTAGCCGGAAGAGAAACTTGTGGAACGGAGCCAAACCCTCGATCTTCAAAAAGCTCCTCTTCGTCTTCCACGTCTTTGGATGTTACTTTGCTAGCTTCCTTGGCAGCTGCTAAATCTTCTTTCGCAGGCGGTAGGGATACAGACGCTGATGTGATGGTGATGGGAAGATCAAGCGGTACTTTCGTTGAGGCGGAGATATCAACAAGTTGTGCCGGCCTTCTCTCTGGTGAAGGCTTCTTGCTGACACCGAGCAGGCCATTGAATCGATCCTGCCAGCTAGGATTGTTGACCAAAGGCTGTGATATGGCTCGTAGAGGCACCACAGTGACCGGTGCTGGCACCGGTGACTGGGCCGGAGTTGGAGTAGATGGCGGCAAGCGAACGGTTGGCCTCGGCTTTGACATGGGAAGATTGACGAGAGGGCGACCCTCGCCGGCAAACACGGGATGGCTTGCAGTATCTGGAGGTGGAGGCGATGGCTGTCTAAAGAAGCCGATTGGGAGACTCACGGCGCGTGGATTGAAGCCTTGAAGACCCTGCTGCCCGTGTGCAGGGAAAAACCGCGAGTTCCGCGCCACGGTGATTGAAGGTATGGCACTGGGTTCTACAGCGAATGGCTGTACTCTTAGATCACCATTTACCTGTTGTGTCTGTTGAGTCTGCTGGTGTGTTTGACGCTTGCTAACGCCAACGGTCTCTCGCTGGCCAGCCTGATCTGTTATTTGACGCCAGGTCTCCTGCATGGGAGCGAGCTGAGGCGTATGGCGAATACCAGTGCGAGCTTCTTCAGCGAGCCTTGCAGCTTCTTTCTGTGCGTTCTGACGACGTCTCTCCTCTTTCTCACGTGCATCTGTGAGCTGGAAATCTCCCCATGCAGCCAAAGCCGATTTAATACTATCGTCGCCATTCACGCGACGCTGAGAAATGGTAGCTGGCAGGGATGGTGCCGCGCCAAGTGATTGAGATGGCGTCTGCATAGTCTGGGTATTTAGAGCTTGGGTGCTCACAACAGGTCCGCTTGTTGCAGGCTTCGAAGCAGAGTCAGCCGACGGGAACGATGGAACTGTTTGCATATCCTCAATAGGAGGAATCGACGTGATCTCGGGTGCTCGAACGTGTTCTGATGAATGACGAGGCCGCTGCGCTGACCTGGGAGGTCCTATCGGCTGAGGCGCGGGTGACTTGAAATTTTCTTGATACGGAGTTTGCCTTGACTGAGGTCTCTGGACGCTCTGATCAAATGTGCCATTTCCAAGAGCTCTCCGGTTAGTAGGCGGGCCCCATAAGTTACCACCACTAGTCGAATGAGTCGTCATGCTAGCGCCATTCCAGCTTTTGTAAGGGTCCTCGTTAGCGGGAAGCGTTGCCCACGGCTGCTGTCGTAAAGGTTGAGGTTGATAGGTACGCTGATCAGGGAGTTTGACAGTTTGTGTGTCTGGTAGCTTCACAGCCACGTCTCCATTGACCATTGACGGCTCAATAGGAGCTTTGGCCACATGATCTGTCAATTGACTATTGTCAGGGGCTACCCCAGAAGTCGGTGCTGGTTGTTTGTTCTTATCCGGGATATCACGGGCCACTTCGTGGTCCGCAATGCCATTGGCCAGAGGTTGACCATGAACCTTCATCATGCCGTATTGCTTAGGTTCTCCTGATGCATCTGGCACTGGTGGTTTTGGGGGCGAACGGGCGCTGGGAACTATTACACCAGTTTCCACTACCGGTGCTCTCACGGGCTTTGGTCCTTCCTGATCAACCTTCTCAGCCTCGTTCAATGCCGGCTGACTTTCAACTTCGACCTTCTTGATCGCCGGAGCTGGCGTCTTTGTACTGCTTTTGTCGACGATGGGATCTAATCCAAGTTGCTCCATCTTGATTCTTATGCGTTCTTTCTTCTCTGCAAGCTCCTTCGCTTCCTCTTCAGCTCGACGCTTGATCGCCATTTCTCGTTTCTCAAGCATGACCTTCCGTTGCGCTTCCCTCTCCATCGCCATGTCTCGTTCGACTTCTTTATTCTCATTTGCACGGGGAATTGCTGGCGGTCCAAGGGGCGAAGCCTTCTGTTGCTGAGGCGATGCACCGGCCGAGCCAGTATCACCCAGTTGCTGTGGGTTTGATAGTCCAGGTGAGCGAAACGGCTGTGAATCTCTTCTTTGCTGCAAGATCTCATCAGGCATTCGAGGGAACTCTGCTCCTCTATTCATCGAGGCCTTTCGGTTTAGAGCTCCACTATCTCCACTGACATTGGAAGATCCACGCCTAGTCCAGATGCCAATTTCCGGTGGACCTGTAGCTCGGTTCGACTGGAAAGCTGCTGATGGCTCAGCCGGCTTCCGCGGATCTGACTGTGAGGGTCGCTGGAGTACAGCAGGAGGTCTGAAGTTTTGATCCTTCCGCACAGAGCCACGGCGGCCAGTACTGACGGGTTCGTATTGTCCAGATTGAGAATTGAAGAGCTGTCCGGGTGGAGCATTGGGGGAATCTCTTCGGGTTCGGCTGAAAGAATCCGCCGCAATTTCCATCGCCGGTAGCGCGGGGGGTGACATGATGTCCGTTCTTTGTTGCTCGGTCTGCTGGGATCTTTGCTGCAGCGCTTCGGTTGGAGGATTTATTGGCACTGGAGGCACCCGGTCGACGGCCGGTATCGATGCCCATGGTGACTTTACCGGCGCTGGAGCTGCAGGTTTTGCCACCAAAGTGGGCTTTTCCGTAGGTGCTTTCAAGACCAAGCCTGCTTTTGGCTGGCCGGCTTGACCGAGTTTGAGGACAGTAGCATTGGGACCTACGGATGTGGCGGGTTTTGGCTGGGCGGCTTTAGCTTTGGCCTCCGCCTCTTGCTTTTCCTTGAGGGCCTGAGCAGCAGCTCGTTCTTCGGCAAGAGCGGCAGCAGCATTGCTCTCCGCGAGGGTGATCTTTGTGCCGTCGTTCCACTCAATAGTGTCGGGTGCCCAGTCATCCTCATCATCATCGATGTCAGCCCATTTGGCCTCCTTCCCATCACCATCGGCCTGTAGCCGGGTCGCAAGATGTATACCATATTGCTGTTTGAGCTCTTCGTCCGTGAAATGCTTGGGTGTCGTCGCGGGGGCAGCTGAAGGGGCGAATCAGTGAATGTCCGCCCGGAAGATGCTTAGCTATTTACCTCTATTTCTGTTCCATACTTGTAGTGGATCTGGTCCTGATGCTCCGCCGTTCTTGTATTTTGACCCTGAGTTCTTGGGAGTGGAGGCTTGGTGTCCGCTGGCGGACTTGGCGACCAACCGGGGCCGAGGTACGGAAGAAGCATTATTGACCGGGTTAGGACTGGAGAGTAAAGCTATTACTGTCGTCAACCGATTTTGGACAGTGCATCATGATTTGGGAGAGATATACCACTATCGCCTGTGCCCTTGACTGCTGGGGCTGCAGTGGTTCCGGCCTTTGCTAGGAAGTTCTTGGTGACAGAGACGGCCTTGAAGGTGGCAGGTTTCTTGATCGAATTGGAGCGTGCATGATGATGGCCTTCTGGTTGATATTTGCTCGCAGGATCTGAAGTCAAAGGTCTGCTGGTATCGGTATCTGAACCCACGCTGCCGTCTATGGCTGTCTGATCGGCCGACACTTCGGCTGTTTCGCGCTCGTGATCATTTTCGATAGATGACATACGTAGTGTAAGGGTTCTGCGATTTGATGGTAGTTGTGGTCGTCGTGAAGATATCGCCGATGGAATTAATTCAGGCGAGCATCAGGCTATTGCGCCTTCTTGTGTGATGGTTGGTCTGCAGTGACTCCTGTTGGATGAAGTGAAGTTCAAAGCTTCTCGATTTGGCGTTCCTAAAATGGTCTAGCGCGTATCTGAAGGCAACGAGATTAGAGTAGACGACAATCGTCAAAATTACCACAGATTGTGTTAGATACATGCAATTGACCGATCAACTTTATGATCCTAACTGAGTATGCTACTATGAATCATCATTGCATTTGTACTGGATGCTACGAAATATATTGTCAATATTTTATCCCTTTTGAAAGTACGCGACACGAAATGACGGTTCATTATACTCATCGCACCCAACGCCTTGCCTGAGTCTTCAGTAATTTTGTGGAAATGTTATGTTCTTTGTTATCTTGTCATGCATAGTTGCGAATATTCGAGTAACAATCTGATGTATCGGGCATTGAACGTGCCATTCGAGTTTATTGCGGATCTTCGAAGAGATGAAAAGACAATAAGAATAACCTTCTTGCAAGAACTTTACTCTATGCAACTGACTATTATACTGAATGATGCATTATGACAAGTATCGAGATACCGGTCCTAAGTTCCTCGGATCCTTTGGGTTCTCAATACTCATCACATCATTGTGTCCACCACTCGGCTTCCACTTACCGGTGCAGGTTTTGGCTTTCCGTTTTTTTCCCTGGTGATCAATATTCAGATTTGGTTCTACATGCAATTGCGTTATGCTTCAGCCCGGGGCGTAAAGCATAGACATAACCTTTCCTGGCTAGGCGAAGGGTACAGATAATAGGTATTGACAGGGGAATCTGATCGTCGACTGCTGACACAGATTCTTGGTCAGATCAATTGAAGAGATGAGAGCGGTGAAAGCTGAAATTGAGAATCCAATACTTGATGCTTAGCTAAGGTTTGTGAGTGAAAGTAACCACTACCAATATGCAAGGTAGTTTTATAACTTTAGGCAAATTTAATCATTGACCTTTCGGTTCGATTTCTATATCTACAGATTTAGAGCATGTGAACTATAGAATCGCTATGGCCACTTTGCTTTATATTCATCGAAATGAAGAGAAGAGCAACAGCGAAAATTGTCCAGTAAGTCGTCATTGGTCATGACTGCTCTGAACAATACAGTATCGCTCTTGGAGCGACGCAGACATGTTGAAATCTTTCACAATAATGATATCTGAGGGCAGCAATCCATAGTGTAAATTTAAATCAGATCATATGTTCGCTTTCTTCGACTGGGCCAGAAAATTCCGCACTCGGGGCATAAAATCTGCGCTGTATTTGCTGTCGACGAACTCCTCGAATTTATCGATCTTTTGGCCATCTTCGGTCATATGAAGAGTGAGTCTGTACTCGTTATGGTACTCGCCAATAGAGGTAGATGCTGTGCTTGTGACGTGCATGGCGACTTTACGATCGGTTTCGTCGACGACGGTATCGTGGACTGTCAGACTGAAACCCTCGAATGCTTCCATTGAGGGGGTGAAGAACAATGAATATTCTTCATTGTTCATCGGCTTTAGACCCAAGGATTGGGGTTGTATGTAATTCATGCAGTCGGAGGCTCTGACATGCATGATACGCTGTATATCCCAACTATTATACGCGGATATCACAGCCTGGGCTGTCTGCGACAGGGAGGATCTTGATGCCATACGGCAGCTCTTGAGGTGGAAGCCCCTAGTGGGATCCTGTGTCCTGGTGTGCTAGATATCCTGTCGACCTCTCTTAGTACTGCTCAAGCTAATTCAGATGGTTTCACGAAAGACAAATGCATAATAGCATTGTATGTACATAGCAAGCCAGTCATGTCGGCGTCGATGCAAAATGACGATTTAACGGCCAAGACCGGGCTGGCAAGGATCTTCATGTTTCCTCTCTTCCGTCAGCCTCCCGTCACCGCCTCACCTATTTCATCAGCCCTCCCTCCGCTGAATTTGATTTATAGACACGCTCATACAGCATTTCGGTTCATGGTAGACCGATACATACCTCGTCGGTGACAGATATTAAGATCAACATGGGTTTTACAGCCCGCTTTGTCCGCATTCCGCGGCCGCAAGTCTGCCATTCTCCTGGCACTCGTGGTACGCTCATATTGACTGACTATATCTAGACATTCCTCTACCTGATGTCCCTTCGGACAGGCACCGAGCTCATCACTCTCTCAATCCTCTTCAATAAAGTCTCCGGCATATATGGTCTCCTCGCCCTCCTTACTGGACTTCACCTTTCTTCCTTACAGCTCTCCATGTACATCTACTCCCTGATCGCCCTTGTCATCACCGTCCTTCTCGCTTCCCATATCCGGTCGCAATCACCGTTCCACTGCTTAGCGCTCGCCTGTTTCTACATCCTCGACAGTGTGATAAATGCCGCATACACGGCTGCCTTTGCTATAACCTGGTTCCTCGTCGTCTCTCAGCACCATAGCGATGCTAGCGGCGATAAGGCTCCCGGCGCCGGCGGATCGACAATCGATGACACAGCAGGGTTTACGAGTCCACAATACAACGTTAGCCGTGTCGACGTAGCGGTTGCCCCAGATCAAGGTGTGTCGCCCGGCGATCAAGCGGTCGCTGTCGGCCATCCCGGGTTTTCTACCACGGCGTCCGGACCTTCCCTCGGCCACGGTGTTTTGCAGCCGGAGAGCATGAGCAGTATTTTCACTATCTGTGCTCTCTGGGCCGTACGCGCCTACTTCGTTCTCGTCGTCATGAGCTACGCCCGGCTTGTGTTACGACAGCACATAGCCGCAATGTCAAGATCCAACACCGCATTACACACGGGCAGCAAAAATGCTTCTATGGCTGAGAACCCTTTTGAGCCTCATCTGCCAGAAGGAAAGGGCTGGAAGGGAAGACTGGGGAGATTGATGATTAGATTAGGAAAGACTTACTGGTTGGGAAGCGAAGAAGGCGATGCGGAATGGATGAACAATGCGCAAAGTTTTAGGAGAAGGGAAGAAGGGATGTCTCCTGTGCCAGGTGTGGTGGAAAGAGAGCGACGGCGACGTTCAGGGACTGGACCACCACCTGTTATACCTCCTTTGCAGGCCGGGCAATATCTGCGAGTGCAAGATGCTACGGAGGGCAGGTGATGCTCCGCGGTATTATCACCTTGTGTGAGAATGCAACCGTAGATATCCGCGAGACCTCTTTTGTATATTCGGTGCTGTAGGCTTGAGCTAGATGGCATGGCGTCTTTTGTCTTGGTCTTCATTACGAATCGTACATCCCAATTATCCTTCAATAGCGCTTTCAGCAGGATATCTTTGCCATCGTGCACACACCACACCGTGCTAGTCAATACCTCAAACTCAACTAATACAAGCAGTAATCACTCCGGGTTCGGATCGCATGCTGTATCAGCAACCACGTAAATGATTATTATACACTGACTGTACTGTACAGCTTCCGCGCCTAGCCCAGACGAATCTACCTCCCCAAACGCCCTGCTAATGTTATGCTCACCAAGCCAATGCATGTAGACCTTTGACCCCATGACGACCACCAAAATGCGTTGAAATACATTCTTCGCTCCAGGCCGCACCGCAAAAGTATTGATTCTCAACAAGCGCAGCCTTCGTTGGGCTCCGGCTTTGAAGGGCTGATGTTGACATCGATCACTAGCACAGCTCATCAGTCTCTCTCCAATAAGTCACTAAGAGACATATACTCACTCTGACTCTCTTGCCTCTCCCCCTCTCCTTCCATCCCTGGCAACGCCTGTGCGATCCTTCTGAATAGCCCTTTAACGTTCGCCCCGGCCTTTGCACTTGTTTCCACAAACAGCGCTCCACATCTCTTCGCCTCTTCTTCCCCCATCTGCTGCGTCACTTCCCGCTTATCGCCTAAGTCGGTCTTGTTCCCTACCAGCACGATGATGACGTCGTTGCCTCTTTCGCCGCGCACATCGTCGACCCATTTGCGAGTATTCTGAAAGGATTTGAGAGATGAGATGTCATAGACGACAACGGCGACAGAGGAATCGCGGATGTAGGAGGGGATGAGAGAGCGAAAACGTTCCTGGCCGGCGGTGTCCCAGAGCTGGAGGCGGACTGTGCGGTCTTCGAGGTACATTGTCTGCGCAAGAAGAACACGAACGGTGAGTTTCCTGAATAAGAGGATTCGCGGCGGAAAAGGGCGCTATACCTTTGAGAGGAAGTCGATACCTATGGTTGCTTGGTACATGTTGTCGAAGGAGTCGTACATGAAGCGAGTTATCAGTGACGTCTTGCCGACTGCAGCCGTTGATCTTTAGCAAAGTTCCAGGTCCACAATTGAATTCACAGTCCATACCACTTTGCTCGCCCAGGAACACCAGCCTAAGAGATTCTTCATTAGCCCGCAGTTTTCAGAGATGTGGCCGCACAAATAGACCTACTTGAATTTTTTGAGAGGATTTGAATATGCCGTCGCCATGTTTACGGACCGTAGAGACGGTTATGAAGTATGGATGAAGGGAGTTCCGAAGTTGAACGCTTTGGGAACACAATGGAAATGTTTCTGACAAGCTTTCAGGGACTCTCTCAGAAATTTAGCGCCTCGGCACCGGAGATTCTGTCGGAGTTTACATCTCAAAAGCTAATCGATAACAAGAAATCAAACTCGCACATGTTGAACGCTCGACTTTGAGAATCGTGGAAATCCCGTCTGCTTAACAGGAATAGAACTTGTCATGTCGCTCTCTGTGGGTGCGCCTCAGCAGCATAAGCAGCCGTCTAGGAAAGGGAAGAAAGCTTGGAGGAAAAACGTCGACGTATCAGAAATCCAAAAAGGGCTCGAGGGTGTCAGAGAGGAGGTGATCAAGGGGTACAATAACCGCTAACCCAGTCTCTAGCTCTGCTAACACAATCGCAGAGGTATTGTCGCCGAAAAATCCTCCGAGACTCTCTTCACCATCGATACTACAGGATCAGCCGCAATCAGGAAATCCCATAAAAGCAGCAAACATTTGAAAGCAGACGAAATCCTCGCGGCTCGTTCTGCCATTCCAGGGGTTTCCACCCATAAGAGATTAGGAGTTACAGATGGCGTCATTGAGCCAAGCAGCAAAAGACGAAAAGGCAATGGCGTTAGCCTTCGTGAATACGATCGATTACGAAAGATCGCCTTTGGTGGAGAATCAGTACCCAAGGACGTCGTACAAACAGATGATGCCCCCTCTCATGATCCCTGGGCGGTAGTACCAGGAAGTGCAGACGAAAATGATGGTCAAACATCGTATCTCGACCGACCGAAGCCAATCAAGACCCCTGCAACCCTCCGGAAGCCCCCAATATCTCTTCTCGCAAATGCCTCATCCCTTCCCGCTGTCCCTAAGCCCAAGCCGGGCATAAGTTACAACCCAGTCTTCCAAGATTGGGACGCCCTACTCAATTCGGCCGGCGCCGCCGAAGTTGCCGCCGAGCGCAAACGTCTCGCTGAGGCTGCCGCCGAAGAAGAAAAGCAAGCTCTCATCGCTGCCGCGCAACTTCAGAAGGAGAACGATGATTACAAGACAGAAGACGAGAGCGCATGGGAGGGCTTTGAAAGCGAAGCTGAAGTGGCGGAATGGCTGAAGAAGAAGAGACCAGAGCGGAAAACGCCGGCGGAGAGGAACAAGGTCAAAAGGAGGAAGGAAGCGGAAAGGCAGGCGAAATGTACGGCACTGATTAAGAAGAAGGAAAAGCAGGAAAAACAGGTAGAGAGCATTGTGAAACAGATGGAGAAGGAGACAAAAGCCGGTACTGCTGCCATTAAGGAGAAGAGTGATGATAGTGAGAGTGGAGATACCGATGATCAAACCCTCCGACGAAGGAAGCTCGGCAAACATAAGTATGTCATCCTCAACCTCACCTCCATCATTATTTCTAGCATTGACTAAACCTTCTCTCCAGCCTTCCACAACCTCCTTTGGAACTCGTCTTGCCAGAAGAACTCCGCGACTCCCTCCGACTCCTGAAACCAGAAGGTAATGCTTTGAGCGAACGATTCCGCAACATAATGCTTCGTGGCAAGATCGAAACTAGGAAGCCGATCTCGCAGCCGAAGAAGAAGAGGAGAGCGATGACGGAGAAGTGGACGTACAAGGATTTCAGGGTACCGGGGGAGGTCTAGATAAGTTTATGGCGTAGCGTCACAAGTTCGATTCTATAGAACCAACATTATATGAGATACTGCAGGCCTAAGATATGCATGCAAAAACTCATGATGCTTTCGTTACTATCGTCTATTATATTGCTAAATTTGGCTAACAGAACAAGAACGATTTGCGTTGCCAAAATCCCCAAGCCACGCATCGTATGCCAAAACACTCGATTTCCTAGTCTCCGAAGATCAAGGCGCGAGCGCTTTTGGAGATGCATCTAAAGGTCAGGTCGAGTCAACATAATAAAGAGTGATAGAGCAAAAGCCTTCTTAACCAAAAGATACCAAATCAAATAGATATACAAAAGCTTGCAAACTCGCATTGCTCCCCTGCTTCCCTCTTCACGAGAGCAGAGATAGCAGAACCAAAACGCACAAATAAAATCCAAGAATTAGTATTATAATTGTCCCGTCCACCCTCCCTAAATGATTCTTGTTTTTCTCGTGGCGATCAATTTCTCCACGCTCTTGTTCTTCTCTTACCTCATTTCTCACCCATGACTTACCAACTTCAAAGGAGGAATGCAATCGCTGCCAGTATAGCGAACAGACTCCTCTCACCTTTCGAGCTCCTCTTCTCGCTCTTCGCTGCACTCTTCATTGACTCCACTTGCGTTCCTGGTGGGACGGTTGGCGCAGTGGTATCGGTCATCGTGCTCGAGGCGGAGGAGCTGTAGCTTGGGCTTGGGCTAGGGCTTGGAGCAACGTACGAGGTCTGTGTCTCGGTGTAGGCTGGAGGAGCGGGAGGAGCAGGAGGAGCAGGAGGAGGTGGTGGAGGTGCGGCTTGGGTGACTGTCACTGGGGCTGGGGGTGCTGGCGCAGGCGTCTCGGGCGAAGGTGTGGGGGCAACTTGGACTTGGCCGTCTGTGATTTGAGAGACCGGAGTTGTCGTAGCCCCAGGTGCTTGAACCTGGCCATCTGTAATTTGACTGACCGGGGTTGCAGTGGAAGGAAGGACTGAGGTGGCGGCTGAGGAGACTGGGCCCTGGATCTGGCCATCTGTAATTTGGGAAACTGGATTGACGGTAGAGCCCGGCGCTTGGATTTGGCCATCCGTGATTTGACTGACTGGAGTCACGGTGGAATGGACGAATGAGGTGGGACTTGAGGAGACTGGGGCCTGGATTTGGCCGTCTGTGATTTGGCTGACTGGGGTTGCAGCAGGCGTGGATCCAAGAGTTTGAACTGGAGCATTAGTGATAGGAGAGATCATAGTCGCCATGGAACTTGGCGCTTGCACTTGGCCGTCACTGATTTGACTGACTGGAGTCATGGTGGAAGGGGCCAATGAGGTAGGACTTGAGGAGATCGGGGCCTGGATTTGGCCATCTGTGATTTGACTGACCGGCTTCACAGTAGGTGTGGAAACCGGAGTTTGAACCTGGCCATCTGTTATTTGGGAGATTGGAGTTACGGTAGAGCCTGGCGCTTGAACCTGGCCGTCGCTGATTTGACTAATGGGGGAAATACTAGGTGTAGGAACGGGAGCTTTGACCTGGCCGTCGGTGACTTGGCTAATAGGAGCGACGGTAGATATTGATACCGCAGCTTGAACTTGACCATCAGTGATTTGGGAGATTGGGGTCAGGGTAGATTTAGATGCCGGAGCTTGAATCTGACCGTCAGTAATTTGGCGGATAGGGGTAACGATGGATTTCGACACTGATGCTTGGATCTGGCTGGCGGTGACCTGGCTAATGGGCATGATAGTGGGCTTTGCTACTGGAGCCTGAACTTGACCATCAGTGGTTTGAGAGACTGGAATCATGGTAGACTTGGATGCTGGACCATGGATCTGGCTATCGCTGACCTGGCTGATATGAGCGACGGGAGGTTTCGATACTGGAGCTTGAACTTGGCTATCAGTGATTTGACTGATAGGAGCAGCCGTCGGCGCAGAGACAGGCGCCTGTATCTGACCGTCGGTGATCTGGCTGATGGGGATAGTAGATGATTTGGATGCGGGGGCCTGCACCTGACCATCGGTGATCTGAATCACGGCATGGCTCGCAGTGGAAGTCGAGAGCGGGATACCTTTCGTGATTGCACTCTTGGTGACTGAGTGGGACGATGCCGGTGCTTGAATTTGACCGTCGCTGATCTGACTGACAGCGCTGCTTGTGCTCTTGGGAACTTGGACTTGACCATCGCTAATCTGACTGATCACGCTACCCGTAGTCTTCGAGGCTTGAACTTGACCGTCGCTGACCTGAGTGACAACGGAGCCACCATGAACCACTGGCATGCTCGGAGCAAATGAATGAATTGAGACATGAGTCGTGCCTGGTACCTGGATCTGACCATCGGTAATCTGGCTCACAGGGCTACCTTTGGTTGCTGGGGCTTGAATTTGACCGTCACCGATCTGGCTGACCATGGACGCACTGGCCTTCATGGTAGACATTGCCACGGAGGCGACAGATTGTGCGATGCTGAAACCACTGACGCTAGCGATAGACGAAATTGAAGCAGCTGCGGAAGGAGGGCAGATGATGGTCGTTATATCTACGCTATGGGACAGGGTGAGTGTGGTAGGACCCTTGGTTTGGTAGGTAGCTGTGCTTCCGGTGGAAGGAATAGTAGAGTGGCTAATGCTTGTAATGAAAGCGTGTGAGCTGGTTGATGAATGATCTGTCGAAGTCATTGGCTGGGAGCTGTTAGAGTATGTCGCTGATGTCCCTATGGTCTTGGTTGAGTGGATCATCGGCTTCGAGACTGAGGGTATTTCTGCGTGCGTCGAATCCGTGATAGAGTAGGGAGGAGATGTAGGATGCGATCTGTGCGTGAGAGGAGAATTCCCAGTTCCAAGCAGGCTACTAAATTTACTGGTAGTAAAGCTGCTTGTAGGTACAATCAACGTTGTCGAATTTTTGATGGGATATGGAGCAAAGCTGCTATAATGGGCTGAGGTTATCGGCGCTTGAGGGATATGAGTTGCTGTCTCGATCCAGCTTGACGAAGTTGATGTTTGCATTGTGCTACATCCAGATCCCGTGGGACCAGCAGACCCTGTGGAATTTTTGATTGGGTAAGGAACATGGGTTCTTCGCAGGAGGGCAGGCCTGCCAGTACCAGTACCAGTCGGACCTACTGGCGCTGTTGAATTCTGAACTGGATACGCAGGGCTATCGTTTCGCCGAGCAAGAAACCTTGGAGTCACTGCAGGTCCCAATGTGCCAGTCGAGGGGGGTACAGACGTATTGCCGGCGGGAAAGTATGGTTGATTTCGTGGCTCATTGAAGAAAAGTTTCTTGAGCGAGGTGATAAACTGAACGGCTTTTTCGGGAACCCTAGTCTCATTGAGAGCTGGGGGAGCCGTTGAATTTCGATAACGGCCGTGTTCAGGGACACCGGTGCTAACGGACTGTTGGCGTCTCAACCATCGCAACGGTCCCGCAGTACCTGTAGGGCTCGGTAGCTCCGTCGAGTTGCTGAAGGGGTACAGTGCCTCGTGTCGTGCTTGTATCCGGCTACCTGTAGGGCTCGGTGGCTCTGTCACATTATTGAAAGGGTGCAAAGTCTTGTGCCTTGCTTGTATTTGATTGTTAGTACCGGTTGGGACTGGGCTGACGGATTTGTATGGTGCTGTATAGTTGACGACGTGGCCCAAGGCCGGATTAAGGGTAAGAAGGAACAAGATAGCAAGATCGAGCAGAACGGTCTGCTTCATGATGGGGGAAGTATATACTTCAAACGAGTGACTAACTGACTAACGAACGTAATGAATGAAAAACGAGTGGACGAAGGGGACTCCGACGGGCTGGAGATAGAAAGGCTTATAACATACTGAGTTTGAATGACTGATCACGGGAACACGTACCTATGGACACTGATCCTACTTGGGTTCTCGGAGGCTCTACGCGTGTTCAAAAGTATGGGACTGCCACAGCACTCGTCTCAAATTTGCGCACTTACCGTTCAACAGCCAAGCCCCTTATGTCAACCGTTGAGAAGATTTCGTTCTGTTCCACAAAACAATCTGCGACCTCGGAAATGCTATTTATAAATGCATGGTGTGAAGAAGATAATAGCAGATTCCCTAGGACGAAGAAAAGTATGAAGCAGCAAAAACAGGTCAGGAGTGAGAGCCATTATTCTGCACTATACCTGACGAAAAAAATGCAAAAGTATTTATGTGTAACCGCCAGCAAAAGGAATGAGTTCGTCTTGATCGCTCAGAAGAAGTTACAACAAAGATTACCTAGCAATAGTCCCCAGGAGCCGTTGCCAACGACTCGCCGAGTGCGGAGTACAGCTTTGGTTACTGTCAAATTGAATGCTTTGCCCTGCTTCTTGGCAATCAGAAATGCCTCAAGTTGGCGTGAGAGCATAGAACGCCCTGAAATCGTGTATCCGCAAGGTCGCTTGGGTGTACAGACCAGTGTGAACATGGTAAATAGGGCCAAGAACAGGTACTATACTGCAGGAAGCGTATGATGTATCCAGAACAGGCAATGTAACGCTGCGCAATTTATAAGAATCAAGGAGAAGGGGTTTATACCTGCCGGAGCCAGACCGTCCGCCACCGCCACCGTCCCTAAGTGCGGTCACGAAAGGAATTCCTTACTCGTCTGTACACCCTGCACTAGAAAACACGTCCTGCTCTCCTGAATGAGGTTGAGATAATGTCCATAGGACCGCACAAATAAAGCAAGCCTTTATTTGATTCTGAAGTGAAATGAAAATTTGGCCTATAAGAACGCAAGGGATACCATGAAAAATAATCGCCTTGAAAATTAGATGCGCTCAAAGTCTGGGAATTGACTCTCATGCGTATTGGGTATTATCTTATACCGAACCTACCAACTCCGACCCATGCAAGTGTGACAAGGGACCTTCTGGGGCTTATCCTTCATAGAGTCTTTCTACCTCTTTCACCAGACTCTGAACATCATTGCCATTTTGGCAGTTCTTCCATTGTCCGCCGTCTCTGATACACCATGTCTTGTTGTTAACCCTCACAGTACAGCTCTTCGTGACTCCAGCGGCCTTGCTTCGCTCGACGCTTTGCATCAGCAGATCTAAACCCTTACCCTCCTCGCTAATACAATCGTTCAGATTGTCGAAAGACACACCATGTTCAAGAGAGCAGGACTCGACGAGCTCTCGAGATGGAATTTTGGAGTAGGACGAGGTCAAGCAATTGCTGAAACCAAGAGAGATAATGGGATCGTTAGGGTACAGATCACCAGCACACAACTCTACCATGTTCCCCAAGCACTCGGAAGGACCATGTTTACAGTGTATCGAGTCGTCCGTGTCCACCCTTAGCACGTCAGCAATTCAGCAATATATTTTTGGGAAAAGAAGTTTTCAATCGACAAACAATGAAAGGATAACATAACATACGTTCCAATGAAAGACAATGTGAAGTTGACCTTGTCGACAACTTGTTCCATTGCTGGAACCACCAAGTCTTCCAGGCAGTCTTTTGCATCGGGACACTTCGACATTATGTGGGCCTCAAGGAGGACAAGAGTATGATTGGATTCCAGCGTCGATGACGAAGGTGAAAGTTGAGTGCCAGCCGGGGACGCCCCCGATTGAGCAATAGAAGACAGTGAGGTATAGACGTAGTAGAGCAAGATCGTCGAGAAGAGAGCGAGGAGGTATTTACGCGGTCGGGAGAAGCCGGTGTTAGCCATATTGGCCTTATGGTTCTGTAGGTTTCCTGGGTGGAGACCCAGCCCTATGATGGGACTCCTCTTTTCCATGAAGAATACGATAGAGGATGGATTGGATATGCAAAAACGGCAGTACGCAGTAGAGTACGTTATGTAAAGATTGTGATTACTAAGCAGTATTACTCGGGTACTACTTCCTTATTCGAGGATTTTGATGAAATCGATTTCACCGCTACTCGATCTTAGACCTTCCTCTATTCTTCGTCCAGCTAGCGGTTCGTGGTCTGATCCCGGCAAGAGGTGATTGAGGCGGGTAGATAATTAGTCCGTTGAAATGGCGTCAGGTCTGGTATGCATGTCAGAAAAAAAAGGTCTGCATTACCTTACCTTACGAAGTCAGGGATTTAGTGGGGTTCGATTGGAGAGAACAAGTGCAAAAGTTCAATCTCCGCCACCCATTTCCCTATATCTGTATATTCATGGCTCTCCCCCTCCTTGGAACATTCACTACATCCTTGGGTCCCATTTGAACTGCATCAAGTCGAAATGGCCCCAATTAAGACAGCTGCAGAAGCAGGTGCGTGTCATCCCTAAATCCCCCACCTTGACCGAATAGGAAGTCCATACAATTGGGATTTTACTAAATTGAGAATTGTAGTCGCAAGAATTGCTTACCTCTCCAGCGATGTTGTACTGTCTGTTCAGCCTGCTCTCGCCACCGACTCCGACTTCTCCACTTACCTGCACTCATACTCCACTGCTCGATTACCGGGCTTGGTGAAGAAAGAAGGCCCTGAGGTTTGTAACATGGAAAGTGTAAAGCAATTGCAGACGCTTAATCGGATCTTAGGTCATTGCACTCAGACATAATGTTGACCCTCTGCTCTCTGCTTTTCAACCACTCCCTGCCGGCAAGCTAGTATCAGTCACTACCTCATCTTCGATATTACTTCCAGCAGTTCCTCACCTGTACAAGTTGGCTCAGTATCCAATAGTCCTACATGTCTCATTACATCCCTCTGACAGCCCAGACTTCTCCGATATTACAGCGATTCGGCAGTCTGGCTTCATATTCCTGCAATCCGAAACTTTACAAGAATCTCAAGATTTGGCTCTCTCAGCCCATGCGTTAGCTTTCAGATCACGGAAGGGCGTTATACATTTCTTTGACCCATCCAATTCGAAGGCAGATCGTCCGATAGAGCCCGAGAACCGGGAACTGGTAACCGAAATTTTGGACCTGGATAATGTGCGGGCTTTACAATTCGTCAAGCATGAGGGCTCTTCACTGTATGTGGATGACGGAAGAAGAGCGACTGTCACCGAAGCTGCCCCAGCAGCCACAGAAGATAGCCGAAGTGAGAGTGAGATCACGAAGGAGGTGGCGCCGCAACTAGGTGCTGAGAAACGCTCGAACGAAGGGGATTCATCCGTGGGTTCCTCGGTTCGGGAAAGCAGCGTTGATAGCAGACCGACCATCTCGTCCTCTAATACTTCGGTTGAATCTTCAATCACTCGACCTGTCACTTCGGATGACATATATGATCATCTATCAAGTATATGGGCCAAGATTGCTCAAGTGACAGATCGCCTCTATCAGCCTTTTGAGTATACAGGTCCAGCAGACGCCGAATCTGCGCTATTCATCTTCGGGTCCACGGGCTTATTTGTGGATGAGCTTGCGGAGGCTAAGTCTACAGACGATTTTGCCAAGTGCGGTATTATAACTGCGCGGGTATACCGGCCCTGGATCGGTGCTCGATTTGCACAATCAATTCCTACCTCGGTCAAACGTGTCGCGGTTCTAGAGCAGATACGGAGGAAAACCACCAAATGGGGGCCAGTACTACTGGACATCGTCACGAGCTTACGATCTGGGCCGTCTACCATCGACTCGCCGCTTGTTGTAGGCCATCAGCTCGGTTATATTGAGCCAGCCACTGTCCGCCAAGCTCTCCGTGGAATATTTCAAAATCTACATTCCTCTACGCCAATCCAGAATCTTGAGGTTGGAAGCCATGAGGATGCTCGGCAGTCCCCAGAGCAGTATGATTTGGTTCAACCAAAGGTTGAGAACGCATACATGAAGATTCTAGATCAGATCTTTGGTGAGAGGTTGCATATCGCCAATCGCCTTGGTGCTTCCAATGCAGGAATATCGGCAACTGTTGCTGCAACACCGGAGTACGGATTCGGCTCGCTTCTGGCGCGGAAAGAGCATCGAAAACGCTTCGTTAGCGAGGTCCAAGATGTAGCAGCGACTCGAGAATTCACCACCGATACGATACAAGTTTGGCTGTCGAAGTGGGCGGTGAGCGCGGAAGATCCACGAAAAGCCAACATTATTGCCCCTGACGTCGTGTCGCGACTGAGCAACGACGGCTCCAGGTTGGCTTCGACGTTACTTGAGTCAAAGTCGTTGTTCTTTAACGAATCTCAGTGGTTAATAGGCTCGGATGCGTGGGCGTACGATATGGGCAACTCTGGCGTTCACCATGTGATCGCGTCTGGTGCCAATGTAAACATGTTAATCATTGATTCGCAACCATGGTCCGAGCGAGCGGCGTCAGACGAAGCTAGAAGGAAAAAGGACATTGGCCTCTACGCAATGAATTTTGGCAATGCTTATGTCGCGTCGGTTGCCGTCTACAGCTCATACACGCAGGTATTGGAAGCGATGATAGAAGCAGATCAATTCGATGGACCATCCGTTGTCGTTGCGTATTTGCCTTACTACAAGGAGGACGACTCTCCCCTGACCGTTTTACAAGAGACCAAAAAAGCCGTGGATCTTGGCTATTGGCCGTTGTATCGCTGGAACCCAAACAAGGAGGAGAACGGCGAGCCTAACTTCTCTCTTGACTCTGAACGAATTAAGCAGGAGCTAGAAGAATTCTTACGACGCGACAACCATCTGACGCAGCTAATGAACAAACAGCCGAAGTTCGCTGCCAACCTTTCAGAGTCATACGGTACGGAAGTCCGTGCTCTCCAAAAGCGGAAAGCCAAGGATGCATACAACACAATGCTGGAAAGTCTTTATGGTGCACCAATGACAATTCTTTTTGCTTCAGATAACGGAAATGCGGAAAGCCTGGCCAAAAGACTTGGGAACAGAGGTAAAGCTAGAGGGTTGAAGACGATGGTCATGGCCATGGACGATTACCCACTGGAAGATCTGCCTACTGAAGAAAATGTGGTGATGTTTAGTAGCACGGCCGGCCAAGGAGAGTTCCCGCAAAACGGCCGCGCTTTTTGGGATGCTCTCAAGGACACTACCGAGCTTGATCTTTCTCAAGTCAACTACACTGTTTTCGCATTGGGAGACAGCCACTATTGGCCACGAAAAGAGGACAAAATATACTACAACAAACCTGGTAAGGATCTCGATGCTCGGATATCGTTCTTAGGAGCGAAAAAACTGGCCGAGATTGGGCTCGGGGACGACCAGGACCCTGACAGCTACCAAACCGGTTATGCGGAATGGGAACCCAAGCTATGGCAAGCACTAGGAGTTGACAAAGTCGAAGGACTACCAGAGGAGCCTCCGCCAATAACCAACGAAGACATCAAGATTCAATCCAATTTCCTTCGTGGGACAATCGCCGAAGGTCTCGAAGATCCTAGCACAGGTGCCATCTCGGCTTCGGATCAGCAGCTTACAAAATTTCATGGTACTTATATGCAGGATGATCGCGATCTACGCGACGAACGGAAAGCCCAAGGTTTGGAGCCGGCTTACTCGTTCATGATCCGATGCCGACTCAATGGAGGCGTTGCTACACCATCCCAATGGTTGCAGATGGATTCGATCAGTAGCTCGTACGGCAACGAAACAATGAAGCTCACAACCCGTCAGACGTTCCAATTCCATGGCGTCGTGAAGAGCAAGCTTAAGTCAGCCATGCGAAGCATCAATAAGGCACTTATGACGACTATAGCTGCTTGCGGGGACGTGAACCGCAATATCATGGTTAGCCCCTTGCCAACCAAGTCTGCCTTCCACCGTGATGTCCATCAAGTTTCGGCTAAGATCAGCGATCATCTGCTGCCCTCAACCAGCGCCTATCACGAGATATGGCTCAAGGATAATGACTCCCCGGACGAGAAGCAGACTCAAGTCGCTGGGGACGCTGTCGTCGATAAAGAACCCCTTTATGGGCCGACGTACCTGCCTCGCAAGTTCAAAATTACCATCGCAATTCCTCCGCACAATGACACTGACGTTTACGCTCATGATGTCGGTCTTATCGCCATCAAAACGGCACGTGGTGACCGCCTGGAGGGCTTCAATGTCCTGGTTGGCGGTGGCATGGGCGTTACACACAATAACAAGAAGACATACCCTCGCACTGGCAGCATGCTTGGGTACTTCCCCACGTCGCAAATCCACCTGGTCTGCGAAAAGATCATGCTCGTACAGCGTGATCATGGCGACCGCAAGAATCGTAAGCACGCGCGTCTAAAGTATACCATCGACGATATGGGCGTGGATGTTTTCCGCTCCAAGGTCGAAGAGTCACTAGGATCCAAGTTTGAAGAACCGAGGCCATTCCAGTTCAAAAGTAACATTGATACGTTTGGCTGGCAGAAAGACGAGTTTGGGATGAATCATTTCCTTATGTTCATCGAAAACGGCAGAATCGAAGACACGGCCGATTTTCCCATGAGAACAGGACTTCGTGAAATTGCGAAGGTACACAAGGGCGATCTCCGGCTCACCCCCAACCAGCACCTCTGTCTTTCAGGCGTGCCTGATGAAGACCTGGAAATGATGAAGGGAATGTTGAAGAAGTACAAACTTGACAATTTGCAGTTCTCGGCGCTGAGACTGAGCTCGAGTGCTTGCGTGGCGTTCCCAACATGCGGGCTTGCTATGGCGGAGTCGGAACGTTATCTCCCTGAATTAATAACAAAGCTTGAGGGTTGCCTGGAAGAGAACGGACTACGGCAAGATAGCATCGTGATGCGGATGACTGGGTGTCCGAACGGGTGCGCCAGGCCTTGGCTCGCGGAAGTCGCTTTCGTAGGGAAGGCGTACGGAGCTTACAACATGTACCTTGGGGGCGGATACCACGGTCAAAGGCTGAACAAACTTTATCGCAGTTCGATTGCGGAGGAAGAGATCCTTGACATTATGAAGCCACTGCTGAAGAGATATGCGCTGGAAAGGCAAGACGGAGAGAGATTCGGAGACTTCGTGATTCGAATAGGGATGATCAAGCCAACCACTGAGGGCAAGACATTCCACGACGACGTAGCAGAGGAAGAAAGTGATGAGGAGTGAGAGTGCTATCACCGAGATCGATTCTGGGAGGTCCTTTCGCATCGCATCTCAACAATCTACAGAATGAGTATGGCGACGATAATGCATTGATGTGGTGACTAAAGGCTTTTGGTCGACATCTGAAAACCTACTGACGAAATTTACGAGAGTATATAGTCTTAGATTTTTTATGTGAATAGCTTAATCTAATTTGGCTTCTAATCTATCTTGCCTCTTCTACTGTTCTTATGCTCTATTAGTGAAGCATCATTAGCAATGTATGTCAACGTTGTCTTAGCTTGCAAATGAATCCAATCAACCAAGCAAGGCACGACTTTCCCAAGAAATGGAATCTCCAAGGATACATCCCCCGGGTGACTAAAACATTGAATAGAAGCGAACGGGACAATCCCCAGCCAAAAGTCGCCAAATCTTATACAAAATATACATAAGTGATTACCACGACTCCCTTCTCAATCCTATAGCTTAAGGTGTTGGCTAGGATTTTGAGATAACCGAGGGTAATTTTGGCAATGTTTGCGTAGCGGTTGCTGCTGTTGTGTTCCCCGTACCAAACCTGGGCTCTATACCGAAAGCAGGATGTCTACCGAATTGATTACGACCATTTCCCCTGCCACGAATGCCCCCATTATTACACGCAACGGTCTCGGAGACTCCGACATCGCTCTGTTGCCCGCTACAGCTACTCAAGCGTTCAATGACTATCGTTTGACTTCGCTGCAACAGCGGAAGAGCATCGTCACCAAGGCACTTCAATTACTAAAAGATCGACAGCATGTCCTTGCTAAGGAGCTAGCTAAACAGATGGGAAGGCCAATCACATATGGGACCAAGGAAATCACCACTGCAGTGGCTCGGGGGGAATACATGTTAAAAATTAGCGAGGATGCTCTGGAGGACACCCAAGGCGAGCCAGAAAACGGCTTCAAAAGGTATATTCGCAAGCTTCCCGTGGGGCCGGTTCTTATCTTGTTTGCGTGGAACGTGAGCCATCCACAGCTAATGACATCTTGACATTGCTGATGTAGGCCTCACAGTATCCCTATCTCATCCTCATCAACTCCCTGATACCGGCTTTGCTGGCCGGCAATTCTGTCATCCTCAAACCGTCGCCCCAAACGCCTACGATCGCAGAACACATCTACAGCATTTTTTCCGAGGCTGGGCTACCGTCTAACGTAATTCAGTATTTTCACTGTGGATCGTTGCAACGTCTGGAGAGCATTGTCAAATCGCCACAGATACGTCTGATCTGTTTTACTGGCTCCGTGGCCGGAGGATTAGCTGTCCAACGTGCTGCGGCCAGTCGGATCGTTTCTGTGGGACTGGAACTCGGTGGGAAAGATCCAGCATACGTTCGAGCTGACGTGGACGTCAGCTGGGCTGCAGAGGAGATAGTTGATGGGGCAGTCTTTAACTCAGGACAGAGTTGCTGCAGTATTGAGAGAGTCTACGTTGCCGAGGAAGTCCATGACCAATTTGTCAACGCTGTTCAAGATGTACTTAGAGGCTACAAATTAGGGAGCCCCTTCGATGAGAGCACAAATGTTGGGCCTGTTGTTTCGAAAAAAGCTGCCGAACTAATCAAAGCTCACGTCCAGGATGCCTTAGATAAAGGCGCTGTTGATGCAACGCCAGAGAATCAGAGCTTTTTGCATCCTCCTCCAGATGGCAATTACGTCCTGCCGACGCTCCTGACAGGGGTAACGCACGATATGGATGTGATGAATGAAGAAACATTTGGCCCTGTCATCCCTGTGATGAAGGTCGGAGACGACGAAGAGGCTCTGCGAATGATGAATGACAGCGAGTTTGGCCTGACCGCTAGCATATGGACATCTGATGTATCGAGCGGAGAAAGATTAGCGCAGGAAGTTGACGCTGGAACGGTGTTTGTCAATCGATGCGATTTTCCAAGTCCGGTAGGTATTGTCACACCGAATTATCTGAATGTGTCTGACTGAGGATAGGATCTCGCATGGACTGGCTGGAAGGATTCTGGTAAAGGGGKGACTCTAAGCAAATTTGGCTTTGAACAATTTGTGAAGCTCAAAAGCCTCCATATTAAAGATTATCCTAAATAGGATCAAAATCAGAGGTAACTTGAGGCATAACCTTATGTCTGCTCAATATGGAATGTTTCTCAATTCAATCACAAAGGAATGTAAGGGTGATTATCAATTGAAGACACGACACGCCATCTATGATAGTCTCTCTGATTTGCAAAACAGCTGCGTCGAAACGGAAGAGTGTCCGGCCGCAACGACAGGCTGACTGAAACACCAGGCCAACCGAAAATGACTGTAGGACATTCTTCACCTGTATTAGTCCCAAAGGGCTGGGAACAGGATCCACCGCGTGGCAATCTTCAATCTTCCTTACCTTCATTTTTCGGGTTGCCCTACCAATTTCCTAGCTTCATACTCATTTCATCTACCTAACTTCTCATCTTTGAACCTTCCATGATAGTTTTTTTCTACGCATTTTCTCCACTTGTTATTTCATCTTTACTCTTATTGCAGCATTGCCAGCGGGTTGCTCTTCCAGGTTTACAGATTATTTAGCAACCTATCCATCCTGTTCTCTACTACTCTATACCACGAGGAATCTATCAGTGTATGAAACATTCGATCCGACAGCGAGCCATGGGATGCTTTGACCGACTCGAACCTCTCAAACGCCGTATTGGACGGTGGTGTCCATCGTGGGCTCGATCACGGCCACCACCTCGAGCTCGTGAAATTGTAAGGCCTACCGGACTGGGAAGGTCCACGTCCGACCAGTCCTATTAATCAATGCTGTAGGGACTGCCCACAAACTTCCGCAAAGAAACCGACCCATTTGCAAGCCTGACCAACGTTGTACAAGGACGGTATGTGATCAATCTCATGCCTACGTGCCGCCTTTGGTCTACTCAAGGTTCCTGTGGCAACACGACTCTGACTATCACACAGCGACTCCCCTATGCAAGCAACACCTTCAATGCACGATTTATCAGCCTATCGGCAAGCATCGAGGGCTGAACAGGCTTCCGGGAAAGAGATGCAATCTAGTGGATGGAACGAGAGCGTGGCCGAGCTTCCATATCGAGGACCGCCGACACCTGATATCATCTCATCGACCACACACCTTGTCAAGGCTCCCGAGGCAGAAACATGATCGGAACGCAGGTTTTAATCTTTCTGCTTGGACAGAATGCACTTGATTTGGAGCAGCTTCGTCTGAGGGAGAGCTTACTGTACGCTAAAAATGGAAGGAAGGAATGTACGAAGCATAATTGCGTTTTCCAAAAGTTTTCATGATACGTGGTAGACGAAGAACTATTTTAATATAATGCAGACTTGGGTTTTTTATGACCAATGGCTTTGAATTCAGTGCTGAGTATGCGATAATTTGAACACTATATCAAATAGGAGTGATAAGTAATTCGTTTCCAGCAGTCATAGTGGGTTTTTTCTGGCTGCAGGGATTATTAATCAGTATTCAATGTCAGACTTCGTCGGTTGTGACGGCCGTTCATCCAAGTGTGTTCTAGACTCAGATTGTTCGGCACTTTGATCCACCCCAACAGCTGTATATCGCACGTCATACATCTTTCCCCAGACCCAGGATCAGATCCTGTGATTCCATCATGGCAAGATCCCCGTATTATAAATCAATTCGCCAATTACGACAAGCTATTTGCACGGTGAAATTCCCATCATTTTCCACTTATAATAGTCTTGATCAACTGGACGATATCAAAAGTCGAAATGGCACCTACTACAACCAAGCAATGGACTATTGTCGGTAAAAATGGCTTTGACAGTCTGAAATTCGACGAAAAGGCAAAAATACCACAATTAGGAGATCATGATGTCCTCGTCCATTTCTACTATGTCTCTCTCAACTACCGAGACCTCATTATCCCAAAAGTACGACATTAAACTTCTCGCTTGAGTGGCCACCTCTTTTGCTAATCAGTAGAATAGGGCAAATACCCATTCCCTACGGCAGACAATGTGGTTCCCGGTTCGGATGGCGCCGGCACAGTCGAAGCCGTTGGTCCTCGGGTCACTCAATTTAAGCCTGGCGATAAGGTGGTCACCCTTTTCAACCAAGACCACTTGGCTGGCCCTATGAATCTTGAGATACTCAACACCGGCCTCGGGGGCGCGCTTGATGGAGCTCTACGCCAATACGGTTCCTTTGAGGAGAACGGCCTGGTCCATATGCCTTCGACGATTGACTTCAAACAAGGCAGTACGCTATCTTGTGCAGCTGTGACCGCCTGGAATGCACTGTATGGACTCGAGTCTAAAGGTTTGAAGCCGGGCGATACGGTCTTGACGCAGGGGACAGGAGGTGTGAGCATCTTCGCCTTGCAGGTGAGTTATATTGCTTGCCTAGATCACGGCGAAAGTGGCAAAACATTGGTTCTGACAGAAAATAGTTTGCCAAAGCTGCCGGCGCCCGCGTCATCTCCACCACGAGCTCCGACTCTAAAGCTGACACCCTCCGCAAACTCGGCGCCGATGTGGTTCTTAATTACAAAACTGATCCATCTTGGGGCGAGAACGCCAAAAAGGCCTCCCCGCACGGCCTCGGTGTCGACCACATCCTTGAAGTCGGCGGCCCAACATCCATGGCCCAATCTCTAAAGGCCATCAAACCCGAGGGTGTGATCAGCATCATCGGATTCTTGGGCGGCATGGGGAAAGATCAACCTGGCTTCTTGGAGTGCTTGAACACTTTAGCCACAGTCAGAGGAGTGATGGTGGGAAGTCGTTTACAATTCCAGGCGATGAATGAGGCGATTGATAGTTGTGGCATTAAGCCGGTGGTGGATGAGAAGGTTTTCGCGTTGGAGGAGTTGAAAGATGCGTATCAGTATATGGTCAGTCTATTTCTTTCACGTCTTGTGCTCCTTGTCTACAGTATGATCTATTTAGCTAACGAGAAGGTGATTTGTACGACAGTGGGAGCAAAAGCATTTCGGCAAGCTGACCGTTAAGATTGATGAATCACCAAAACTATGATAGGAGAAAAATCTTGTTACAGACAAATGGTAAAACTTGTCCTCAAAAAGAGGAGAACTATTGATCTCTTCAGTCTTCATTTTCTGCGAACTCAAGTCGGTCCCGCTTAAAGTATATTGAAGCACAAATTTGAAATTCCTCTCCATTCCTCTTCTTACCTTCCTCTCGAGAAGAAAATAACCTAGTAGATGTCATTTGGCAGTCAAGAACGAATGACACCTTTTCCTGCGAAGAACCGCGTAACCCATGTCACCCTATAGAACCTAGCGATCTATAATTCTTATGTTCCACTGAATTTAACCCTTTATACATAGAGAGGCGGGAAACATGACATGTTTCTGTGCACAATCCGTTGAAGATAAGCGAGGATTTTACCGTGTTGCAAGAGCGTCGCCCAGTTTTCATCTTGGTATATGAATTACTTTATATATACATCCTTCTCGGTTGCCCGGCATCAAACATCTATGAACCACCAGTTCATAAACATGCACTAATATAAGAGCAGAATGGAGAACGGTATCTATATACACCACATACATGCACATGCACTATGCCTCCTGATTTGTTGATATTCCTACACAACGTTGTATAACAGATGTTGCATGAACGCCATGTGAAATGCCGCTCAACGAAGAATCGATCGCTAATAGCAAGATGACACATCGAAGTTAAAATACCGGGGTATCTCAGTATTTTAAAACATGAAGAAGATGGTGATGATCGATATGAACACCTAGGAAAAGAAATATTGGCTCTTTTTGATCCTCGAAACGTCGAATTCGCCCTGTTGGGTCGTGTTAGCCAACGATAAGATGTAGAATGTCTGTACATTCAAATAATACCTTTTTGGGCACAGGCGGGAAAGTTAAAGGTCGCCATAACCAGACCTTCCTCTGCGCCTTTGTCCGAGCAGCCCTCGCTTTTCTTTTTTCCTCCGCAGATGGCACCGTGTCTACGATGGCATCGTCGTCCGAAAGTGGATCCAGGCCGCTCGACCCGTCATACAAAGCCGCGCCCATGTTTCCAATATTGTCTTCATCGCCGACTTCCAGCATCTCGTCTGCTTGAAGTTTGTTCTGCCTCGCGGGTGACGAAGTTCCGATAGCGACACCCTCAAGAGCTTCGTCGACGGCAAGATCGGCCTCCCCAGCCGACTGCTCGAAGATAGAGCTGGCCGTGACCATTGCCTCGCCCTCTTTCCTTTCTTCCGGATCCTCCGATGCAAGAAGCTTGAGCCGTCGCGACTCCAGTAGCAGCTCCTTGATCCGTACTTCTTGTTCATTCATCTTAGTCCAACGAGACCCGCCACGCCATGCTGCGATCTTCGTGCCGACGCGACTGAGACGTTTAACAGCGGTCAGATACATACAGTCTTTATACCGCATCTCGAACTCGGCTCGAAGTCGAGCGATGATGTCCTCGGAATGCATGGTGATGAAGCTATCCCGGAGCACTCCGTTCATCGTGTCCACATCCGCAGCATGGGTCCAGAATGAATCGTGCACTGCAGAGAACGTCAGGCCTTGCTTCTTACATTGCAGTGCGGAGAGAATCATGTGAGTCGCGTCTAGCGAATGGATGAAGTTGGGAGGGAAGGCCTGGAGTTGTTTGCGCTTGTCCACCGGGTTCGCAGACGATGGGTTATGAATGGTGATGACCTGGAGCGAGGTATGCACCGACTCCTGATTCTTCTCCCGATACGGTTGAACAACGGGCATCTTCAATGGCGAAGTCCAAATCACGCTCTGCTTGAAGGATAGAAGTTCATCCCGATGACCTGGCTCCCCCTTGCGTCTCAACCGTGTCCTTTGGAATTCCTCTGGCTCATTCAGAGTGCCAGCCTTGACTGCCTCGATTCGCTGAATCTGCTCCGGCGTTATTGCTGTTGCAATCCTGCCTCCGCAGTCGCCAAGCCAGTACTGAATATCATGAGCACCGTTGAACATGTTTGCAAGCGCCTTGAAGATGGTTTGTGCAACATACAATCCTGCGGTATGGTAATTGACTGTGCTTGTGTCAGGGAAATGAGGGTAGAGATCTTGCAGCTGCCTTTTAACTTGATTTTTAGCACCCACAAGAGTGACCCCGTATACGTTCGTCATGACTGTCTGTTTGACCACTTTCCTGCTGATCTTCCCCTCGAGAGCCTTCGCAAGCTCATTGCCTTTTTGTGCATCTCTAGTGACGTCTGCTCGCACCAGCTCAGCTACTCCCGAATACACATCCGACGGTCGGTCGCCTGGCTCGAGATTGACTTGTCTCGCTCCTATGGAATCTCCGCCCAATGCTGCGTAATGCTGCAGGCCGTTACAGGTGCCGTCTTGGTGGATCGCCAACTTGGACACGAAAGCAACGGGGTCCGGGGATTCGAGGGCGTTCCGGAGTTCCTTACAAGCTGCGAGACATTGCCATGGATCTTCGGCTTGAAGCCACCATCTCTGACCGTCCAGTGGTTTGCTTGCTGAATCGTAGATTTCGCGAAGATGGTCTTCAGTGAAGCTGAGACGCTCTTCAAAGCTGGCTTTGTCATACCCGAAAACATTCGCGAGATGGATTTTCAGCCATCTTAAGCCACCTGCACCAAGCTCTTTGCCAACTCCAAAGGTCAGCATCCCACGACTCAGGTCAGCTCCCATGTAGTTTAGGAATGGTGGCATTGGGTAGGCTCGTCCACGAAAGTCAACGTTGTGCGGGAAATAGAAGGTCTCTTGGAGGTAGGAGCGTGCTATTTCTAATTGAAAGTTTTGGAAGCAGCGCTCGCTTTTATAATCTGCCTTCTGATTACGAATCCGTCTGACTTCGCGAAGATGTAGTGCATATGCAACTTTGTCTTGACCTGAAGGTTCAGGTGGGAAATCCATCTTGGGATCATCAGGGGCGATCTTGGCGATGGCTTCGCCAGTGTTCCATGCTTCAAGGATAACTTCAAAGACTGGCCCATTGATCTGCCAAGGCGTCTTGGATAGCACATCGAGGCCTGCGCAGACCTGAGCCATGTCGCCATTTTCCGTGGCTATCTGGCAATAATTCTTGCTTTGCTCATTGCTCCGGCTAACGCGGACCAAGGGCTGGGTACTGATGAGAAAGCCGCCTTCTTGGAAGCCTGTCCATGTCTTGGGCTCCACCAGCATTGGAAGATACTTTTGTTCCAATGAAGCCGCGAGCGGTTCCTTAGCAAGTCGATCATACATCGCGCTGTTCATTTGAAGCATTCCTATCCGACGACCATTATTATACTCATATTGATGGATAAAAGCCGGCTGCAACGTATTGAGGACCTCCCCCGTGGACGAATGTTTGCGAAAGACGCGGACTTTTGCAGTGTCGATCAGTTTTGAAAGTAGAACGGCGCCAACACGCGCCTTCACTACCTCGCTCCACTGATACCCATCTATCACTGGAGCAGATCGACTGTACGGGTCATTTAGTCCTGTGGAATCTTGATTGTGTTGCTTTCTTAGCTCTGCTGCGAGGCCTCGAGTTCCTCGCACTCGTTGATAATCTTGAAGTGGACGTCCTCGAGCTTTTTTCAAGTATTCCATCGTACTTTCGTTTTGCACTCCCTGTCCAATATTGACAACGATCCTGGAGATTGGATGACCACGACAACCCTCACTTGTTGTACCAAGGGTCGTCATACAGCTGAGTATGGTTATTGCCGAGAGTTTCCGAGGGTCTAGATATTGTAAGAATGGGCCGTACTGGCATCGCTCGTCATCCACTTCGCTCCTCCTCTCTTTGCCTTCCGCTTCATTAGCAAGCGCAATCTCTTCTCGTATGGTAGGTTCGAGAGCTTGATGCCAATCCCACATCGTAGTACCGAATGTGTTCTGGGCGAGGGCGCTGTTAATCCCTCTTTGCTTCAACCGTTCGGAGTCTGAGCGCCATTTCTCGATTGCCGACTCGTAAGTATCTTGTTCCAATCGCAACTGGCGTTCGAAATCGCGTTGCTTGTCGTTTTCTTCTTGGGTTCCTTCAAGAGCATCCGACGAAGTAATCGTTGAAGAGTCCGAGAACACGGTTAAAGATTGCTTCAAAGCCTTCAAGCCCGGCAAATCATGGTCGACCGGCCGTACTTCCGGCAGCTCAGATGGTCGCTTATTTGGAGGCGCTATCAAAGGAATGCTTTCAACATCCAAGGTTGGAGCTGGAGCTGAAGCTGCTGGGACGGAAAGGGGCTGAAACGAATCGATCTAGGGAGAAGGTTTTAATTTTACACAAAAGAGCAGTGCGGACTTGAACATACCCTTGTCACTCGACCAAAGTCTTGTTCGTTAAGGACGGTAAGCAGTGCATTCATCAATTCGTCCCGTAGGCCAGCTTCAGTAGCAAGGTGCATGTACCGTCTGAGGCTACGGTTGCTCCTACTGATACTGATATCGTGCAATGCCGCCTGAATCATATATGCATAAGTATAGGCGTCTGGAGCGGTACCTCGGCCGCGCACGTCGACTTCGAACCATTTCTGTAAATTTTCCAGCAGATGCTGATCTCTGCTACTGACGAAACTTAAAGCAACTTCGCGGACGTATTCGTTATGGGCGATGAGCAAGGCAGGGGTGTTTGGTTTATATAATGCGGCCAACCTCCGCATCAAGGCGGCAGCGCGGTCGAAACGGCCGACATGCAAGCAAGCCTTCAAAGTCAAGAGGATGTCGTTCGGTTCGCCAGTGATGGCATTGGAAGCCCTGAACTTTGGGGATTTGGTTACCAGGGAATCTTTGATAATTATAGGGGTACCGTCTCCGAATTGAGGCAACGACTGAGAATGCTCGGGGCCTTTGATCCATGGGTATGGAAAAACTTTGGGTGGTTGGTCGCGATCCTCTTGACTTTCAAACGGGACATAATCGTAGTGCGGCTCGGTAAGATGTAGAGATGCTGGGGAGGCAAGCCCCCTGCTTGCTGTACGTGCGGAGGGCGACGAGGGCGTTATGGTTGAAAGGGTCGAATTTGCCTTGTTGGTAGGCCGTAGAGGAGGGAGGGTAGAATGGGGCCGATGATACAGCTGCTCGCGATACAAGGCAGGACATAGCCATGGCAGGTAAAGGTCATTAGGCGATAGAGGCAGCTGTCGAGGTGCATTGCGATTGAGCTTCAGTCTTGAAGCTCGTACGAGCATGCTCTTGATCAAATGGCGGGGKAGGATCTATATGCATGTGATACAGATGATGGGCTATTCATCAAAGTATTTTGATGAAAACAAGCTCAAAGGTATTCGAGAGAATCGCCACCATTATCGAAAGTCGTTTGAAATCCTAATAATCTATCATGTCACAAAATTTCCGGAGACGCTAATCTCTACGTGTCGGCCAATGATAGCTGTGCAGGTCCCCGGTTTGTCAGCAGACGGCCCCGAGCTTGCACCTCCAGCTCTGAATTAATTGTCGTTGCAACAGGTGTTATTTGATAGCCTTTGAGTACCCTGCATCATGGCCTTGTTTCTGCAATTCCAATGATCAACCATATGATATCATCGCGTAAACACCGCTGTGCAGAGCTAATAGCACATTACAAGGTTGATCTGATAACGCTCGAGTCAGGAGTGCTCTCAAACCTGTATGACAGTAGAGGGAGCTTCCGGTTTGATTCACTAATTTAAAGGTTTAATCTTGCTTATACACCCTATGCTTCTATGTCAGAATACTCTGCTACGTCGGCACATGGTTCTACGTGCTGGCTTTGTCCTCGACACAATGCCTTGGCCAGATGGCAAAGAAGAGGAACCAAATGATTGAATGCTTTGTACCTCTCATATATCTATAATTAGCGATTCTTATGTCTCCTTGCCGTTTTGTTAATAGAAAAGACTCTGGAGCTTGCTGACAGAGATACCTAATTATTGCCTACTCACCTTCAAAGAGATGGACAATACAAATGCTGTCAGTAGTCAAGATCCCAGTTACTCCGATCTATTAGAAACGATTCAGTTCCTGCTTGACGATCGGGACCAGCTTTCACAGCGTCTGAAGTTCGCGGAAAGGACGATGCGAGAATTCAGCCAACAGGCTCAGCATGCTAATAGTCTTGCTCGGAACGCCCAACAATCCGTCCTTCTCGCTAGAGACAAGAAGAAGATCGAAAAGCGGCCGGAGTCCGGCAAGCCATCGACATGGATCGGTGGTTCCTGGCTTGCACCATCAGTAGACATCCTCGCCCCTGCCGAGAAAGCGTGGCAAGACGGTAACGCCCAGCAAGCCCTGATTCTCGCCGAGCCTTTGCTTAGGCGTCACGACTTGAGTGTGAGCGAAGATGTCAACGCGGCTTTGTTCATGTCCGCCGTTCTGAGGGCCTCAGGCGAATTTGAGCAGGCCAGCAAGTATGCTGAAGATGGGCTCGTGATTGCCCAACATGCAGACGCTTACATGCTAGCCTCAAAGTGTGAATTTCATCGTGGATTGTCCTTCCTCAAACTCAATCGATTTGCTCAAGCGCAGTGGTGTCTGGTCTTAGCATCCCATTTGGAAGGCTATCAAGACCAGATTGAGGCCAACCGTGTGTTCGCAGAAGAACGGTCTCGCAACCTAGCTTCGAAAGACCCTGCTAGGGAACTGGATGTGGGCTATATCTGATCGGTTCGCAAGTGCTCTTTTCTTTAAATAATCTTTTAAAGCCTGTTTGCTTAGCTTTCTTCCTACAGTTTCAGACCAGTGGTATGGTATTGCCCAACCTGATTCTGCAGAATCGAGTAGAGCTCTCTTTACGTTTCGCACCTGGAAGTCCTTCAACTAGAATGAGAGCGCAAGTCTTCCAATGTCTCATACCCTTGATGATGAAATTTATTTGATCAGTGCTTTCTTACATGTCGCAAGTTCCAGATTCGGGATCAATCCTTTGTTCTCATTGTTGCAAACCTTCCATTTGCGGTTCCTGAAAGTTTGGCTTTGTTACTTCCATTTTGGCGCAGTTAGCTTTTGTTTATTCCCTTACTCACTAGAGCGCACATTCGAATCAAGATAATTAAAATACAGTTCGCAGCGATCATACGGGTACAGTCATCAACTAATGGCTGAATGCACGCCACTTCTTTGATGCAAGACATTGCTTTCTATGCCTTACTAGAGTTGTTCTACCGCCATGGACTCGTCTACAGGCGTCGATGACGGTATGTCTGCCGAGACTAGCGATGGAAATTGGAGAAGATCGGCGAGTGGACGGCATCTGAACAAATCTTCCAGTGTCGGCGATTCTACATCGTTCTCGGCCGATAGTCCTGAGTACAGAAATGCAGTCATGCATCCTGATTCTGCCGGTGCCAGGAGCGCTTGGGAACGCTCCTCGATGCCCACCTTGCCTGACACTCCACTGGAATTGCTACATCGAGACTCCCTACAGGATCAGGTGCCTATTCAGGCAGACCAGGTAACATCGGCAGTCTCAAATTATACATTCCAAGCGCTCGCCTATTCGCCTGTTCGCCAAAATCTTTCCTTAGAACATGAAGACATCCTTAGTGATGACAAAGCTGCTGATACATTCTCATCGACCCAGCAATTGTCCGAGAATACATACGTTGTTCCTGGAACATCGGCTCTCCAAGGACGACCCGAGATTGTGACGTCTCCAAACGAAAGCTCTAGTCTTAGCCCGCTCTCTGCTGCTCCTCCAGCTCCCCTCCCCAGTGGTGGCCAAAAGCAGGATTTGACTGATCACGCGTCAGCATCAGGAGCATCGAACATTCTGCACGACCAACAGCGGTCACCACCGCAGGAGTACCACGAGCACTCCAGTACCGGACCCGATCTGCGCTCTACTTTCCAGTGGACTTGGCCTCCAAAAGGAGAACCACGAAAGCCAAAAGTAGTCAGTGAGAAGGTCATTGAAGACGAAACTCATAAAATAATGAAGGAATATTTTGCAGAGGTCGATGAGCCATCTGTTAGAGATCCACCCCTATATGATAGTCTCCTGGCCAAATTGCGTCAAAAGACGGTTGAGACGTGGCTGCTCAGATCTGAAGTAGCGTGTATTATCGAGGATTGGGAAAACATGGAGAAACATGCGCGGCAAGCTCAAAAGCTAGCTGTAGATTTGCAATGGGAGCCATTCATAGCACAATGCGCGTTTCCAATCGGCAAGGCTCTTTACATGCAAGGCGATTTACTCGGAGCCTATCAGAATGTTGAAGAGGTGGCAGAGAAGACACAAGGGTATTACGTATCTAAAGCAGAAACCAGATACTGGCTGGTAAAATTCGCCAACGAGGTGAAGACATCATTGCCGCAACAGCGACCTTCGTCATTGACTCCTCTGACCAGCGTGGTAGAAGAGACGGAAGGATTCCATCTTCCAAGAGCAGAACTTGAGACACTTGAAAGCGAATTTCCCGAAGACATTTATCTTCCATCGAATGATGTGGAAGCGTCCGTCGATTCGCCAGAGCTTTCCATTTCCTCGGGTCATCCAAAGCAACGTCTAAGTGCTGCTTCGCCAGAAGAAAACCGAAGTGTACCATCGAAAGCCAGTCCAGCTGCAATGCAAGGGCCCACTCTTATAAGGCCAGTACCATCTCAATATATAGACAACCGGATCAGCAACGCGTCGAACAACCCATCTCCAGCCCTATCGGCTCGACATGGACCACCACCGACAGCCATCAGACTTGCTAGCAACCCAATGCCAGCAAGTATCGGTTCTCCTCGTCTTTATGATCCAGCTCAGTCGTCTGGTGCAAGCCCACCGCTGCATGGGAACAGCCCTCAGCTGAGGAGTGGCTTGCTTGTACAGAGTCATCCGGCTTCAGGTCTCAGCGAAATGCTACTTCCCGATGCTGCTCTTGCAGCATCACCACCTTCGACAGTGAACGATAATCCTCAAAGTGCTTCTGAAGGTGACAAAAGTTCTGCTAGCGGGGGCGTCCCATTGCCCTCCTGGGCTATACCCCAACGAGAGAAGTCAGACCGGGGCATTAGACAGCCTCTCAATCCCTCGTCATTATTTGCTCAAAGAGAACCACTACCTTCTGTGGAAGGACAGCCTCTAAAGGTTCCAAGTAATGAAGATAGAATTTCTCGCGAGCAAGATGTTGAATCACGCACTACATCTAATCTCACAAAAGCCAGACCACCTTCTCCTTCATCAATCAGTTCCCTCTCTGCGGAACACCCGACGAGACATGTCTCGACACTTGTTGAAAGTACACAAAATGCTTCTTCAATAGATGTATTGCAGGGAACCTCGCTGGTGCAATCTCATTCTGGCTTCACAAACGGGATAGATACGAAAGTATCCCAGCCAGTACCTTGTTCGGAAGAACCCCAATCCAAGCGTCCAACCAACGAACCCTCAGCTTCCAAATCCCCTAACACAGCGCAAGTCCCAAATCCTCCAAAACCGACAAATACCATCAATCCAGATTGGAAATCTCGCATCGACCATCTCCACCATCGCATCAAGCACGAAGATGCCGAAGACGATGCCAAGATCCAGAAAGCCATAGCAGGCGCTTCGCCTCTGGTCCGAAGCGCGAGATCCGCAGGCTATTCAGCGATATCCCCTGGCTGGCAGCGCCCATGGGAAAAGGGTCGAAGTGCTTATGCAGTACGTCCGAAGAGCAGCAGGGGAGTTGGGCTCCAGAGGGCGATCAGTGAAAGGGCGGCAGTGCCGAGGGTGCAGAATGGAGTGGGACAGCCTTCGCCGCCCAGACGGGGGCCTGGGCTTAAGTGGCAGGATGGGTGGACGAAGGGGGGGAGTGTGCCGACAGGGAGGGTGTTGGGAGAGAAGCAAAGGAACATGATGGAAGGTGCGAAGGAGGAGAGTGAGATTAAGGATGAATCGACTAAAGCTGGGAGAGAGGGGGATGATGGCGATGGGCAAGTGGAGGATTCAATAATTGCTGAAGAAAAGGAGTATGAAGAGAGAGATGAGGTGGTAGAAGCTGAAGGCGGTGTATTCAGTTTTCTGTACGATTCACAAAGCCTTTGCGCGCTCATGTAGACTTAGTAGAAAGCCGGACAAGATAAGTAATGGTTAAAGAGTGTGATCATAATATATTGTAAAACTCTCGTCCTTTCAGAACTCGCCCCACGGAAAGATCCATAGGTTCCCTACAATCCTCGCTCGCCATCCGTCTCCTGGGAGACGTCATGTTGCCACACTCATCGCAAGTGTTTGAAGCTTGAGCCTCTGGCTTGGTGACACGTAGGCACTACGACCGGTGTCCTTCAGCGAAATGCTGACTTTTCTCGCGATACTGCGAGATGTCAAATTAATGACATTTGGTACTCGTCAACGCGAAGATACCAATCGAGGCTTTTAGCTCGATTCTGCTGCGTGCAGAATTTCTACCTCATCTCTGAGGTAGTAATCGCCAAATGGACGATGCTAGATATATACCAGCAATATTCTACGATTTCGTAGAATGCCTATCCTCCGTAGGTGGAGGTGGATGGGCATGGATCAGCCCTTCAGCTTGAGAGGCTGAAAGACCTCAAGCCAGAGTTCATGAGCTTCGCCAAGAATGTATGTAAGACTCACGTCTGCCATACCGGCATCTGGCCCATCGGACATGGTCTCAAGCTGAGAGATAAGGTTCTCCAGGCCGAAAGCTTTGCCTGTCGCCTGCGTGCTTGTGGGTTCGAGCATAACGTGTACGACGTGGATGTGGAGGTGGTAAAAGGTCGGTTGATCTAAGCATATCATGAGCAGTTCGTTCCAGAATTAAAGTGGTACGGAAAGAGGGTACAATGCATATACAACTTCACTTGATCACGCTCGATCTCTGGATACTTCTTCACAGTGGCTTCCAAGACTTTCTCCTTCATATGCTTAAGCCATACGATATGGGTTTTCTTCAAATCCCTCAAGCTCCAGATATCCCTCCTCTCGACGATGGCCAGAAGGTGCATGCTCGTCAACGTTTTGCGATCCCAGTTGAGATCTGGGGTGAGGATGAAAGCTTCGTCTTTGGTACCGTCTTGACCCGGATCGCGGTATATGATGTCTTCTTGCTCCTTTCTCCCTTCAAGAATATTGTAAACCCAATCGAGTCGTCCCTGTTCGCGCTGCTTGGCAATATAGGGTCGAACATGGTCTCGGTAGATCTCAGATGTTTCGGTGACCATACGAACACCCTGAGGGGAGTACTTCTTGATGTGTTTCTCCGTACATGGGACGATCAAGTTGAGCTTGAGATCTGGCGGATTGTCTAGGCCTTGCCCAACGGAAGCCAAATACCAGTGGTAGATGTCGTTGGTGCCAAGGTTTTGGACGTTGGAGAGCCATTTATGAAAAGCTTCGAGAACCTTTGGATCGTTCGGAAATGCAGCTCTTTCTGCCGTCAGAAGGGCTGGCTTGTTGTCAATTGAGCCTAATAGTGTAATGCGACGCCCTCCTTGATCTGCTCATTTGATGAAGTCAGCAGACGAGCTGGATTTAGAGGCAGGAATTCATGGGACTTGCCCTGATTGAGCACTCGACCAAGCTTGAAAAGAGGCACTAAGGCTTCCGAAACCGTTCTCTCATCCATTGTTGCTCCCTCAAAGATTCCTTTTGTTTGTTACTGACATTCCAAAGATGTTCGACAGAATAAAATAATGGTGCAAGATAAGATAAGATCAGATCTTGGTTGTTTGACCCCACTTTACCCCGCTATCACCGCATTATTTTCCAATATCTTCCGAAGCTTCTTCGAAACCAATGCCGCGCACGTTACCTTGGCTCAAGGATCAAGGTGCATCAAAGGCGAAAGCTGCAACGCCACTCCCAGCCAAGAGACCTCGATCGCCATCTCCAGTCTCTGACTCCAGCGAAAATGCGCGCTCCGCTCAACGCGCAAGGGCCCGGCAGCGGCGAGAAGCCGCTCAGAAACAAGGTTAAACTATTGCTATAACTATTGAATCGCATGTTCTGATGTGATTTAAGGTCGCACTCCATCAACATCTCCACCTCCTGCGCCACCAACAGTAGAGTAAGTCCGCTTTGAACCTACCCATTCGCTTCGAGCTAACGGACTTCACTGTAGGTACATGCACGAAGGCCTTTCTCATGATGACATATATATCATGKTCGAAGATGAGTTCCTTGCCACTGCACAACTCTTCACCTCCCACCTGCACCACGCGGAATACGTTCGCCTGAAACATGCTGCTAAAGCTCGTAATGCCGCCCTCAGCAACACGGCTCGACCGACGGACTCAATAACAGCCATGCGCGCCGAGACGTTGAAGAAGAAACAAGCGGAAGCGAGAGCTGGGAAGAACAAGATGGCTCTGGAGGAAATGAAGGAGAATGCAATGGGGAACATTGCTGCGGACGACCACCAGACGGACGGGGACGAGGAAGAAAGTGATGCGGGAAAAGCGCCCTGGGTCGGAACATCACTCCAAGGACTCATGGCTCCCGATGCGCGAAAGCAGAACCTCACATCCCTCTCCGGATTGCACGGAATAAAATCCAGCACGCGAGCCGCGAACGGTTATTCGAAACCGGACGACAGCCAGCAAAGTCCAAAGCAGCGTGACTTGTATTCTGTGTCAAACAGTAGCACATCTAGGCTTCTTGTAAAAGCCCCGATGAACGGGCAGGCAATGCGAAACAACACCCACACGTCCGAGTCGAAAGGTCGACTTCCGTCAAAACGACTATCCGACATTTCCTCCACCTCTTCCTCCTCGGATGACCTCGATGCACCAACCACGCGTCCCTCTCGTCCTAAGCCCACCGCCAATAAACCTAAACCTTCCAATCCCTTAAGCCTCGCAGCCGAAGACCTCTTCCAGTCAACTCAGCCCTCCCTGCGCAAACCTCCACCCCAAAAGCCATCAACAAGACCTAAATCACCTCATTCACCACAACCCGACCCTAAGGTTTCCTCTCCTCAATCGAGGGACGAAGTAGCTGCGGCCTCCCGCCGAAGGATCCAAGCCCGACGTGAGCGTGTGGCTGCTATGGAGGCGAATAGGAAGGTTGAGAATGGGGCGGATAGAAATGTGGATGTTAATGAGATACCCGTTTTCCTTGTTTGATGGGAATATTTCTGCGGGGCACTGGGTCCGGCGTGGGAAAGGGATGGGACCTAGGATTTGTTTTCAAATTTGGTTTTCCCTGTTTCTGCACATAACCCATCTTTAAAATTATTCATGATACCCGGGGAAGCGTTCAGGACATAATTTTACTATTCGTCTGTACTTCGTGGGAAAGGCCATGCGCTATCCATTCTTATGACATCAATTTCGCCGACAAATCTGTCGCAAAGTGCGAATGGATATTTGATAGAGAGGTCTGATTATACATTTAGTAAAAATTCATTTTCTGTCGATCTATCTCAATTAAATTACAAACGCCAACCATCATGCCTCATCAAAAGTCTATCGATCATAACCTCTAGAAAGTCAAAGGATTGAAGCCTCCCTACGCCCGCTACCGTTATCCCGGGGTATCCTCTGGCTGGCAGTAAAGAATACTTTTCGCGTATGTATCTTACATCCTCAACCCATCAAAGGAAAAGAAGTATGAAACAAGAAAGTAGAAAAAAAGACGAACCTAGTAAAGAGGTGGTCAAGATGAAGCCGAAGAACTGCAAAACAAAAAACGTCAGCAAATGGTCCCAAACCCTCCACAATCTTCACAGCACGATTTTATGATCCAGATTCCGCGATCACGGCCCATGAGTGCCGGTTGAGCAATTTTCGAACATTTTCCCCTCAAGATCTTCTTTTCTTATTTTAGATGGGCAGACTGTTCCCACGCAGGCCCATAGTCACTCAGCAAATCACAGTCGAGGCTTCTTCAAGGCTCCCGCATAGCTTGTCTTTCCCGCAGTGAGGCCCTTGCCTTTCACAGTTGTCCATGAATTATTTGTCATTTCACGGAGAGGCAGCACAGTTGCGGGTGCGACCTTGAGCGACTTACTGGCACGACCAAGGCGTTGATTGAGTCCTCCATTCAGCTTCAACAGCGGGTTATAGCGGTTATTGGGATCGTGATGTGGGGCAGAGAATGTCGGGGTCCCTGGGGTGGATGGACTGGAGGGGACGAAGTCAAAAGGCTCGTCAGTTTTGAGCGTGGAAATGGAGGTAGGACGGAGGTCGCGAGTGTCTTTCCTCTGAGCCAAGAAAGGATTAGGGAATCCCAGATTCTCTCCCTTAACCCTGGGCTCAGGAACTCGAGTCCTGGGAATGGGAGTATTGAAGATGAGTTGATTCGCTCGTGGTGTGACGAGGCTATCTCCCGCATCCTCTTCTGGTTCACCAATCTCCTCATTCAGCTTCTCATCCAAGGCTGTAACTTTATCGACAAGGCGAAGATCCTTAACCTCGTCTAGCTCATAATCCCCAGCATAGTCTTCGACCTCGCTATAGGGAGTGCTGACACCGTCCCGAGAAGTCCCAAGCGTGGAGGTATCGTCCCAGAAAGCACCTTCTGTATCACGGTCATCCTCGGTATCTGCCTCGCTTTCTTCTTCCTCTTCAATCTCCTCGAGTTTTTGGCCTGTGGCCCAGTCCCAGATCTGGTTCTGACGCACCATGAAATTGTACGTCTTGCGATTGACGTAACGCCAGTAGCCAGCCATCCGCATCATTGTGTCACGATTCTCGTTCTCGACCTTCTCTACATCATCTTGAATGGCACTGCGGAGCTGCTTTACAAGAGCAGTACGCTCTCTAGAGGTATGAATAGGCGCAGATGAGATCCCCAAATGCTCAAGTATCAAGGTAATCTCCGGGTCCTCCTGAGCATTCTTGGGTGAGGCGGCTTTGCCGATGCCATTCGCTTTCAAGAGCTTCTTGTCACGAACACTCTGCCGCATGAATGATGGCTTGAAGCAATGAGCGTTGAACGCAATGTTATCTTCGATGATCTTGTGGGATAATGTGGCATCACAGCCTTCGCTCTTGTTGTCGAGATGATGATTTCCTGGATGCAGGACAACATCGATAGTGTCCATGAGCTTAGGAGTAATAACTTGCACCAGACCCGACCGCCGTGCTCTCTTTTTCTCAGCTTTACTTGGTCTTCTGGGTATAAAATTCTCCTTCAAGCCTGGTATATCTGGTGATGTGCGTTCCGGTTCACCATCATTCAAAGTACTAGAATCCGCCCATTCGCCTTCATCATGAATCCTCTCTTGCGCCGTGGGTACCTGGAAAGCATCCAAGACCTCGCTTTTCCTGGTTTTGTTCTTCCTGTTGTTGATTGGGCTTAGGATCGCTTGTTCCGCTTCGTCAAGTTTCCTGATTTTGAGAATAAGTGTAGCAATTTCCCGGTGGCGTTTGTCATGCAGCTCGACAGTCTTACGGCACCTGCAAGAAATATCAGCCATTTCATCGAGCAAGTATACTAGGAGAGACACACGCGTCACATTTGCTCGAATTGCCTTGGGAGAGAGAGTACATTAGTGAATACGAGGCATGGGATAGGGGTGGAGCAATTAGGAACTAACCGACATAGAAAAGGGTATAATGATATCGGATACAGACTTCTTCATGTATGCCAAAGCAGGTTTTCTTGGCCCGGGGACTGGACAGAACGGTCTTACATATACCGCACTTATGATCTGCCTGAGTGATTAGCAAGGACCCAGCCAGTTCATATATCGTACTTGTGGTCAGGACATACCTAGACCACTGTTCTTTTCCTAACGAGTTTGCGTTAGTACAGGTGTAGAGTTTGCGTTAGTACAGGTGTGTCTCAGGATCATTGTCTATCAGCTCACCCATTTGTAGAGCAAGCCTTGAGGCATAGCAGTAATAGATGTCCTCCTGATATACAATATCCTCAGTATGTTCTTTATAATGTCCGATGTCGACTGCTTGTATTGCTGATTGAACAAGATCTCCTTTGTAGATGGGTCGTGGTATTGAGAGTCAAGGCGCGAACAATATGTAAGAGAACGTTTATAAGCCAGGGATCCGCGATTTATGTGCATAGATAGTGTCGAATATTATTAAACTGTTGTGAAAGAAGTAAACAATAGTATTTTGTGATGTGCCGGTATATGAACAAGCTAGTATAACGCGTAGATGTCGCCACTTTGATTTGTGATAGATGTCTTAAATTGCCGAAGATCGAGACTATGCTTATATCAGCTGCGATCAACACGCGTAGTATAACATTACTAGACTTGTCCTGCCTCGACGGCCTCGTTCCGCCACCTCCTCTGTCTCTCCTACTCGGAAATTCTGTACGGGCGGGGCAGCGAGGCCTGTTTCGTCGATCCTGCTGAATGGTGACGAATGTATCTCGGAGCACACTTCGGAAGGCTGCATATACCATGTTCACGTCGTGGTGAAGTCCGTCTTTGCCTTGTAGGCGAACGTAGATTGGACGAGGTAAGAGCGATTGATTTTTTAGAGATGATATCACTAACGCTGGAAGTAGTAGCTCTTACCGTGTCAAGATACTTATATTTTGCTAACAGCAGCTTCGAGGGAGAGCAGAACGACCTACTGATCTTTAGAAAGTCTGACAAAGGGGAAGTCGCAAGCATTTATACGACGAGCAAGAAGTTACTTGGACACTTTTTGCGCAAGTCATGGTCATTATTCTCAATCGCCGACTGATGATTTGAAATTCAGAGCATTGTGCGAAAGGAGAGAAAAGAAAAATACTGTGATCGAAATGCTCCAACCAATCATAGGCTGTTGAATGCCTCGTGCTAAATCTACCATTTATATGCTCTGAAAAACATCGAGGTGAAAGCTCGTTGAGGAACTCCACCACTTCCCATCTTGAGTTAGCTCCTCCCAATTGCGGTAGATATTCTTTGTATCCTAACAATTGCGGACTAGGCGAGCACCTGCCCATGCGTATGGGTAATTTCGTTGGTACCAGTTGATACTAGATACAATTAGCGCTTAAGCAAAAAGACGTGAATTTTCCACCGCTTACAAGCTCTTTCTTCCCGCAATCCTTGGATGCGTTGCCCATGAACCACCGAGCATTATATTATGCTTCCCGTCAAAGAAATCCGCTATGGTTTCGTCAGCATTAATGGCTTGTAAAAGGCAACATCTCCAGGGTACCAACCCGTATACCCAGGATATGAATCCATCGCCACAAAGCCTTCTTGTTCCTCTAGCACAGAGCTAGTCCATTCCCACACGCCTCCCATCTCACCTCGTCCGCACAATCGATTTCCAGATTGGGCGACAGGTGTCGGATGAAAGGCATTGAAACCTACATTGCAACCTTGGAGGTCGACAAAGAGCTCCTCAGGGTCTAGATCAGATCTGACGCCAGAGGAACCGTTAAGAGCAAGTTCTGATGGAGGCGTTTCTTCTACACCGTCGTTTGAGAGATGCCTTTGACCGGTAAGCAATTCACGATTAGGGGCGCCATAAGAAACAAAAGCAATACGACGGAAGGGACATACCCATTGACTGCAGACACTTTCCTGACGAGTACCTTTTCGGCCTCCTTCTTCTTGGCTAGATCGACGTGGTTGTAGATCGCCTGGACCTCCTCGACAGTCGGAATTCTTCCATTCATCCACTTGGCGCATCCAGCTAATTCGTCGTAAGATGCGGAGACGGGCCAAGTCAGGGCATGCTCAAGAGCAACAGGCCCATACACCGTCTTCACAAATTTGCCAGTCAGAAAGGCTTTGTCCAGGGACTGACTATGACCGTTCTGGTATGCTGAGTAGCCGTTACCAGAAGGCTCAATTGCTGCACTAGACATTCCTTTTGCATCATTGATTTGAGACCATGACGCCGGCATTGTTTGTGTTCCAGATTCGTGAAGGTAACGCACATAATCCTCGTTCGTCAAAGGCTTCGATTTGGCTTCAAAAGCCGGTACATGTATCTTTCGCGAGGGCTTTTCATTATCCCAGCCAAAATATCGGTTTGGTCCTGAATCATTTTCGAGATCATCCATGCCCACAACGATCGTAGTAGATGGGATTGTGACCCATTCATTGACAACGCTCTTACCCTCAATTGCTTGAGCCAGTGCTTGGAAATCAGGGGTCCGTCCTGGTGGGGGCAAAGATCGGCCACTCTGGAGTAGCATGTAGAGTAAAGTCTCAAGATGCATCGCTATTCACATGAGCAAGCCCCATCAGAGCAGCGATAATAGCGCAATAGTATATCATACCTTCGTGTTCGAAACCAAGCCACAAAGCTCTTCCGAGCTTGCTTGGTGCGGGATTGACTTTCTGCTCCATCAACTTTTCTACTCGGGACCTCACTCTATATTGATAGTCGAGAATCGCTTCAATAGGCGGCCACTCTTCCGGAACCTCGCTGTGCGCGTGGCAATGCTCCGGATTATCCACATCTGGATCAATACCTCTCTCGAATATTCTCCGATAGGAGATTGGCCCGGTAGGCGCTTGTTCCGTAGCTTTCGTGACGTGAATGTCCAGGAAGGTAGGAATGTGTCCCAGATAAAAGATATAGCAATGCCGCAAGGTGATTGGCTGGGAAAGAAGCTCGCTCTTTGGAATCATACACTGCGTGATTAGATCCCATGCCGACCACAGCTGCTTGAAATCTGAAAGATTTGGAATAGGCTGAGCTGCGTATTCGGCTGGGCTGAGCGGAAAAGCTTGGGCCGATCTGGCTACTATGTGCAAGTCTGCAGCCATACTTCAGTCAGAATTTGGGTGACTATACAGAGTCACCGAGCGAACAAGTGACAGAGAGGAGATATTTCAGCGATTGGGTGATTAGACTAGATGAGGATATTTGAGGTTGAAAGTATGAATATGGTGGGACTGAGAAATAGCAAACGGTGGAGATGATAGTCAACAGCGAATTAGAAAGAGGCGGGTGTGGCTTACGATAGTCATTGCTGCTGTTAGCAAAGCGAGTTTGTTCCACCAAACCCGCTTGACGCCATAGCTCATCGCTTTGACTGGAGGAGTATTTGTAACTCTCTTCCACACGAATCTTCTCTCCAGCTGCAATGTAGATCCCATCGATGACGAGGTCTTTCAAGGGGGAATAGAAAGCCTGGTGACGTCCAGCTACTTCGTCGTACTCTCCGATCACTGCCCAATCTTCGAGTCTGAACACGCCTTTCCCTAGCAAGCGATTTGCATGTAGAAGCCCATTCAAGACGAATTTATGCGTTTTTCCTTGCCGATCGTTGTATGCATGGTAGACCTTGTCCGTGTTTTGGCATGCGTCCAGGCCAATAATCATGGCGTCGGTGCTTCGCAACGTGTTGACGAATCCTTGGAGGAAGGATGCAGCCTCTTGGCGGCCGAAATTCCCAATTGAAGAACCTAGAGATAAAATCCAAATGGGCTGCTGATCCAGCTCGGGTCGTTGCAACCAATCCAGGCCATCGTCGTAAGTACCAAGGAGACCATGGCACTCCACATATTCCCAATACGTGGGTAAAGCGGAAAGTGTTCGTTGTAATTCAGGTTCCGAGAGATCCAATGCATAGTACTGTACTTTCTTCTTTGCGGAATCAAGGGCGCCCAATAAAATCTCTACCTTGCGAAGGTTGCTGTTCTACCATCAGTACTACAGCCCTAGCCGCTCAAAGCTGTGTCGGCCGTGTCACAAAAGGGCAAAGGGTGCTTTGAATCCGTACCCAGCACCTAATTCCAAGATGACACAACCGTGGGGTATTAATGCTGCAAGCTCAGCGGCATTTTTCTCTAAAATTTCAATCTCGGCATTGGTCAGATAGTACTCGTCCAGATACGATATATCCTCGAAGAGTCCAAGCCCCTTTTCGTCGTACAGTAAGAGGGTCGGCATTCTTTTCTCCCCTCCAGCCACAGGTCGGAGTCCATCATGCAGTTCGTTGAGTACAAAATCACCGATATCATTCCGACGAATATCCTCAATCCGAACGGCTGCGTGAGAAACCGGTGCCATTTTTCAAGATATATGGAGAAACTACGGAAAAAAATGAAACAGGTGAACGATATAGTCCGATATATAATGTTGTATAGTGAAAGAAGTTAGGCTACCACCTATAAGACAATATGACGTCTGAAATTATAAGATCTACCCTTGATACCAGGCCAACGTCTACACCTCGGATATGCGCGGGAGCTTTGGCATGAATCTACCCAGATATAGCGTAGCAAGGTCGGATTTGAAATAGGTCGGATGCTGACTGATGCGTAACCACGTTCCCCACACAGTGGGGGATGGCGTGACGAAATGGTTGAGGGAGGCTTCATTCGCTGGTTCGTGAGCGGAGAAGCTCATGACCGAGCGGGAGGAAGTGACGTTAGAGAACTCTAGTGTACCGTGTGTGTGCTTTATATGAGGCATGATTGGTTAAATGGGTTTTTCCTTGTACAACGGCAGGTCGATGTTCGTTTGCTGAGCATGTGGAAGAAGCACAGATTCCTAATCGTGGAACGTAAACAGAGTTCAGCACCAAAATACCCGACGAAAGCGCCTCTTGGCGGCCGACATCGGGAATTCTGTTGCTATCAACGAATGGATTATTACAATTACCTTTGAGACAGCGCACGGCTACAATTTTATGGTTACTCATGTCATGCAGTAACATTAACAAAGAGTACAAGGCTATTTCTGCTGTTATTATTGATGTGGATCGTTTTGGTTTCTCATCTTAGCGCCGATGACTCTCCCAACACAATACAACTCGGTATTACTTCTCGATACATGCCTTGATTTGATGAACGAAGGAGACACCGGTGGTTGTTGCATATCGAGAAATAAAGACAACAGTATCCGCGGGAACTTTCCACCACATGATCAAACATTACTCCCCCCAAATTACTTACACTTTCCAGACTAATCCTCGGTAAATTTCAGTGCGCACAAGCAAATATATCGTAGAGTCGACTCAGCAAGCTTGAAGACGCAAGAGATCGATAGTGATAGGGGAGCACTGGGTCGCCCAAGAGCGATCGTAAAGGTTGTAGAAATCACCGCTCAGACATTGATAGAACACGTTCGAGCCGCCCAAGGCTAGTGTACCATTGCTGCAGGCAGTGAAGCCAGATGTGTAGATTGCGCCAGCTTGAGGCGGTGCATCGAATTGGAATTGGAAATTGGAGGCAATGTAACCAGTCCTTCCCTTTGCATCCTTGAGGACGCCATCGGCAAGGGTAATTTCGAGTGTGCCTTCCGTTTCACAGGCCACGTTTGTGACGCTGCTACTGGAAGGAGATGGTTGAGGACCGCTGGAAGGATCAGACCTCGAAGGAGCGGAAGCTTGAGGCGCACTCGTCACGGCCGGCGAAGAAACGGCAGCGGTTGGGGCCTGTGGTTGTGCGTCGGAGATTTGGGAGACAGGAGTAGCGGTACTTGAAGGAGCTGGAAGAGTCGGTGCTTGGGGCTGTCCGTCGGATATCACAGTGACGGGAGCGTAGGTCATAGTCGCAGCAGAAACCTGGATTTGGCCGTCCCCGATCTGGGCAGGCATCATCATCATGGTGTGCATGCCAGCTTGGAGCTGGCCATCGGTAACCATAGATACAGTTGCCATAGTCATGACTTGTGGCTGACCACTGTGACTAGTGTCAGAAATAGATTACTGTAGTCGGGTGACGCGATTGTGCTCACTCGCTCAATTGACTAGCTTGCCTTTTGGCAACAGCACCCGTGCTTACATTACGAACAGCTATGCCATAGCTACCAACGGCTGAGGGCGTGCATCCTGGTGGGGGAGGGGCTGCTGGAGAGATGTCTGCAGTGACAGCTTGAGGTAATGGATTGGCCTGGGTGGCTGCTGCGAGGGCAAGGAGCCCAAAGAGTGATAGCATCCTGAGGGGTTAGTCCTAGGTTCAATGACGTGTAATAAAGAAAATTTGTAAGCAATATTTATGAGCAATAGAAAGCTTCTTGAAGTGCAAGTTAAAATGAAGAAGTCAAATGCAACGACGAAGAAAGCAAGGAACGAATGAGTGGTTGGCTCCTTTCATGCATGTTGCCTTATGTATGTAACAGCAGCTCCTGAAAAATGAGTTGCTCTTTCCCGGTTGAACTTTTCAATTTGGATCTCAATCCTTGGTAAGAAAACCAGCCAAGCTAGAGAAATCTGCCAGTTTACCCTTAAACTGTCTATGCTCGGTTTTGGTACTGAACGCCATGGAGATACTTCAAAAAACTGTTATCCTTTGTCCATACGGATGACATCTAGGCCTATGACGTGGAAGATGGTACAAGCACCGATCTCTTGGTAAAGCACCGGTATCTCCTCGACAAAACGAGAACATATACCAGGAACATGTCTGAGCAGATTGTTCTATCCAGTCTATGACGTGGATTAGCTAGTTGTTCAAGTCGAATCAGTAATATCGTGAATCGTATAGGCCGCGTAGTGAACAGTGGAACGATGTCGAAGGTTTCGCGCCACAATAAGGTATCGAATGAGGGCCAGAACAGTCTTAGACGCGCTTGTTTCATTGAGGCTGATGAAATCAGGGAAGTCTAAGCGAGGCCCTCCATCTTTTGCCTTGATTTGGACGATTGCTCATGAATCTTCTGGTCATGATATAAATCTAGATATGAGGAAAGATTATGCCATACCATGATCACTACACCGTACAGAAACGTGAATGGTCTTTCTCGGCATATGATGATAGCCACCCAATGGTAGAATTGAGAGATTTACGAGGCGTACTTATCCAACTTTCTGCAATGAACAGCCTTTCTTTCGGAGTTGGGACATCCACGACCCGATCTAACTCTGGATTCGAAATACAACACGGTAACGATAGTCCACTGTCGAGAACCAATTGTCAACCGGTAACCAATTTGCAACCTTGGATACAGCAAATAGTGATCTCTTTCGTGTTCTGTTCATGCGAGACCTTCGTCGTTTCTTTGGTATAGTTATTCGGCGTCATCCTGTTGTGCTGCTCTAGTATTCCAGTATTCCTAGAGTAATGCCCGAAGCTTTCAATCAATATGTTGTCATCTGTGTTTCCAAAATCGAAGTTCTCCGTGGCCGTATCGTGACCATGATAACCCTCGATTTGAACAGACACTGTCCGCTATCAGCCAGAGCTTTGTCTAAATAGCTCTCCACATTGGTGAAACAAGCAGATAGCGGCTATACTGAGCTGTCGCTTAACTCGTACAACCGGCCGATTGGCATGAACTTTCCGATGGGCTGTCATGTACCTACCTCTCCATTCGCGTAAGTGACCGCTTGTTCGACCATGTCGTCATTTGCCCAATGTCCAATTACTTATTGAAGCCATATCGAATGAAATCATATCCTTGACTTGAAAGCGATTGCAACCTCCACAATCCCAGCAAAATGCAGCCCTTAGTAACTTTGTCGAGTAAGTCTCATCATTCTTTGTATCGCGAGTCATCGGGCATTCGCATTGACTTAGAGTATTAGGAGTAATTGGTCTTGCAGTATCGATGATACTTATTACGAAAAGATGCCAAGCCGATTCAACAGATCTAGTGTCTTGTTGGCGGGTACGGACACCCTTCTCGTCTAAACCGACGCCCACTATCTTCAAGCATTGTCAAGACGCCATCAGGGACCAATTAATGGTTGACCCAAAATTGGCCATGGTACCGCAACATTTCAGCCGTTTGCCAGGTAGAGGCTTCACAGTTCCCCAAATTTGGCAATCGGAAAGTTGCGCCATTATGGCAGACATGCACACAACAGCGGATGAAGACACGTTGAGGTTTTTTGATATCGCCGTCCAAGCTAGCCTGCTCAGTATTCACTGTGTCGCCAAACCACCACATTTAGGGGGGACCGCGTTTGTGGGTTCGAAGAAAGTAATGAATGTTACTGTATATGGCGCTCTGAACCAGCATTCTTCCAGGCTGGAGGTTAAAAATGGTGTTAGGAATAGCTAGATAGTAGTAAAATAGTCTACTTCTACTTGCTCTGAGAAGTGAGGTAAAGACGGAGCCGAGGGTGAGTCACTGGCAAGGCCAAGAGTGTCGCTTATCTTATCTGATTGTGCTATCACTGAGAGACTGATAATGGTTTAATTCTGTCAATCAATCAAAGCATTGTTTTGCATCAATCCAATTCCACGACATGACTACTCGAAAATACAACGAGTTCCTTGATGGTGACCAGAGCGAAGATGACAATGCTTCGAGCCGTGACTCGGACGATCCCCGGGAAATCAAGGGCAGGCCCATAGATTCGAGTAAGCGGTTGAAACAACAGAAAACCAGGCACGATTCAAGCGACGACGACGACGAATCAGACTACAAGTACGAGCCCCCGTTAGAGATCGCTCTACCCATTGAGCCGAATGCCGCCATAGTACCATTGAAGTCCTCCTCTATTGAGAAGAACTCACCCCTAAACCAACGACCCGAACGCCCATCCTCGAAATCTATCCGTGCCAAACTCCCCCAAAAAATCTCCTCTCACCCCCAAAGACCTGGTGTAGTCTACCTCTCCCGCATTCCACCTTTCATGCGCCCGTCAACAGTCCGACATATCCTTGACTCCTTCGGCACGATAACCCGACTCTTCCTCACCCCTGAACCTCCATCACAACACACCTCCAGAGTCCGATCCGGCGGCAACAAGAAACGCTCCTTCATCGACGGCTGGATAGAATTCTCCTCGCATAAACATGCAAAAACGTGCGTTGCGGCGATTAACGGGCAGACGATGGGGGGAAGGGGATACTACAGGGATGATGTGTGGAATGCGAAGTATCTTAGGGGGTTTGGGTGGGAAGACTTAATGGCGGGGGTCAGGGCAGAGGAGAGAGAGAGGGAGGAAAGGGTTAGGGTGGGGGTCAGGAGGGACAAGAAGGAGAGGGAGGAGTTTTTGAGAAGCGTGGAGAGAGGGAAGGTGGAGGATACAAAGAGGAAAAAGAAGGAAAGGAAGGGCGATAACAAGGAGAAGGGGGAGTATGATGAGCATGAAGGGAAAGACGGGGAAAGAAGTCGGTATGAAAGGACATTCAGACAGAATGAGGTCAAGAGGAGAAGGAACGGTGAGGAGCAGCCAGAGGAGGTGAGAAGGGTACTCAGTAAGATCTTCTGAGTTCTAATCAGTGGCTGACTAGAAGTCCCTTCTCCTTCGACCTAAATGCTATTGCACTGCCATTGCTGTAGCACTAACCCGAATCATTTTCTCGAAATGCGCTAAAATGACCTCCACATTAGCTAGCGGAACCACCTCATACAACCTCTTCATCTCAACCTCCATTTTTGTAGTTTCCGTATTCCTTATTATTCTCTTATTTAGCTCTCGAACTGCCAGTACGCATATTTCTTTCTTTTCCCAAGCTTCGATTGTAGGTTCCTCTCTTCCAATGAAGCTCTGGATCATGTCCGCAAGCTCGTTCGGTAAACCTCGTCCCAGCGCTATGGATGCGGTGCAGCTACAGAAGAAGTCAGTTTTCGTTCATATACTTGGTAGAGAACAACATTCTCCTTTCAAAGCTCGACTTACGGTATCATGGCCTTCCTGCAATGTTCGATCTGCTTTATGATATTATTCTTCTTTGCTCGATCGATCTGGGTGATCTTCCATCCTTGGAGTAGCTTTGGATGAAGAAAGAGCGGTAGAAATTCATTGTTGAATATTGCGGCCTTGATTTCTTCGCGCACCCTTTCCAGATTTGCATTCAGGTCCTCCAGGCGGTGGGTAAGGATAGAAAGAGCAACTTGAGGCCGTATGGGAGTTTGGTTGGTAGAGGCTTCATCACGGCTAGGATCCATTTGGGTAGGGACCAAGAAGGCTTGATTGGCGTAATCGGACGACTGTGCTTATTTAGAGTAAGGCTGTAGTGGACGTTTCCCAGCGCTTTTACTCAAATGGGCAGGGAAACAAAATTTCCTGTCTTTTAAGCACTTTTTGCGTATACTGGCCAATCGATTTTGTCAACTGAATGGCGCTGACGAGACGAAACGAAATATATATTCAATCACGGAGATGAAGTGCAACGAAGAGGCAAAATTTTGATCAGGTCTTCGACCACAATTTTCTATTTGAGAAGATTTCATATTGCTTGGCAAGTCTCTGCTCTCATGATGAGGCCATTCGAGCTTTGAAAGCATCGAAAAGAGGCAGATTCACGCAACACCAGCTTCTGTAAGTCTGACTTACGATTATCACTAAGCTTGACCTCGCAAATCTTCCTTGTTCCAAAAGATCCAAATTCTCGAAGCATCAAGCTCATAATGCAACTCGTCACTGAAGGTCTCGAGTCTCGCCAAACTTATTTTCATCAACCAAATATCAATCAAGACAGACACCAAAAAGTTTTGAAGTGCCTTAGCGAGATAGCGAGTTTATGAATGTCGTCTTAAACATCCGAGATTATTGCTCCGACACCCTTATGAAGGCGGCTTCACAGTGAGGCTTGTATTCCTCCAGGGCGCTTGTGCTGTGCGAGACCTGGGCCCATTGTTCTGCCCCTGATAGATTGGAATAGAAGTTTGCTCCTCTGCATGAGTTCACCGAAGATACTCCAATCAACTAAACCGCATCTCCAAGATCCTGCAAGTCTTATCAACGGACTTAAAAGTCGTTATTCCTTTCTCTACAAGTCGATACATGGAGTTGCCAGCCTCTGGACTTTGAAAGATACTCATCCACGTATATTCTGGTTGGTTTTTTCCCATTATCCTTGAAATTCTTCGATAGTTCTTAATGCCAGCCTCTGAAGCTCGAATGCTGTTTATTCTATTTTTGATGGATGTACTGAAAGCGCTATGAGTGGACCACATCGTCATTGATCGTCATCAACATCAAGCTCTTCGAACTCATCTAGCAGCTCATCCATATCAATCTTTGGCACGCCCTCGCCCTCGGTCTCCTCAGTCTCCGCCACGCTCGCAGTCTCCACGCCCTCCATCTGGTCCTTCAACTTCTTCGCTTGTTGTGCCTTGTACAAAGCCATGGTGGAACGCAACTCCTGATCCTCTTCGACGTCTCTGAGGAACATCTCGTAATCCTGATCCATACGCTCCTGATCCTGTTTCCTCGGCAACATCTCCCCTTCATCCTTGTTCATACGCTTCAAGCGCCAGTTCCTTGACTTCTTCTTTCTCCTCTCGTAATGCTTTTTGACAAGTATGACGTCGGGTATAGTGGACGCATGGGCGTTGCTTTCTTCGAGGGCTTCAAATTGAGGGTTGTTGAAGTTGGTGCCTGATAAATGATAGCCCATAACTGAGTCACCAGGATGAAGGATACCCCCGAGATGTGTTCTGGTGAAATAGGTGGTATCGTTGCTCCCAAGATCTGAAGCTCGAGCTACGGTCGCTTCAGCAAGGAAAAAGCGCCCCTTTTGAACGCCAGTTGGTTCAATGTCCATGACTATAAATTCCACAAGCTCCGTGACATCCGCCAACGCATTGAAAGGCGACCTCCAGTATATTGGCGTCGATATGTCAGTGGTCTGCAGTGTATTTGGGTCAAGGAGATTGACCGAGGTACCAACACGATAACACAGGGTCAGTGGCGCAATGTTGCCGACTTGCTTAGCTAGTTTGATCGGCAGGCATACTAAGTCGTCTTTACATATAGGTACGAGCTCGACGGAAAAGGTGAACTTGTAAGATTTCGTGGAAGTGTGAATATCCATTGAGATGAGCTCCTGCGACCTCTTGCTACGAACTGGAGCGACAGAGGTAAGGAAGTCGACGAACTTCTCAGCTTGATTCCTCTGTGAGTAGAAAAAGTCAAGACCATCCTTGGTTTCTTTGATATTGATTGTGTCCTTGTGAGCCGAGTGTTTGAGAATTAGCTGCTCCAGGTAGAGAAAGGTTCGCTTGTGGGTGACCTTTTGCCGAAGCTGAACGACAGCTCGCCAGGTATTTGCGGTGAAAGATTTGGCACAGTCGGGACACTGATGGGATGCAACAACATACTCGACCTCGAAGGTTTGTTGTAGTATTGTGCCTTCAAAGGCTTCTTGTTGTAGGGTGATCTTCACCTTGATCCGTTTTGAATGTGGCTCCGTCCATATAAAGCTCGCGTCTATGATACGAACCTTCGATAGCCCTCGAAGCTTTCGAAGGCATAAAGCCAGCAGTTCTCTTGACTCTGGGGAGGCGGTGACCCATTGACTAGGTGGCTGCAGCCATCTCTCGCAGTCTCGACATGTGTGTAATGTGGCTTCTCGAGGTATACCTTCGCTGATATCGATTGTGAGTTTAACGCAGTCGTTGCAAAGGGCGCCAGCAGAAGTTGTTCCATCAATCGGTGCGCCGCAATTACAACAAAGAATTCTACAATTCGTTAAGGACTCGCATTCATCTCTAGGGAGTCTCAAGCTTACGTTGCGTTGGTATGCGGGATCTGTGTCCCTTGGGTCAGCGGAATCGGAGTATCGATCTCCATTTCATGTACTAGCTCGATGCTTGCAAAGTATGGGAGAATGGGTTGTGTGATAAGTATCTATGGGCGACGTGGTAGACCTTTATCATTACTGGTTACTCATTCTAAAATTTTTGCCCCACCGCTTACCAACGCCACCCCCTCCCTCCACCTGGTCAGCCCTACAGCCCTATAAACTCCGCAGTACTTGCCGCCGACACCCCCTATGCAGCTGCAAACTCGTATCAACCACTGCGGCTATGGCATTGAACCGAGTCTTTGTGTCCTTTCAACGCTGTGCGAGTTGTCGAGCCACTATACTGGATAGTTTCACTGGTCTTTCAAGTAAAGGCGTGCCGCCGTCGTGGAATAGCGCCGTCGATAAGTTTCCTTGCTGTTCATCAAGTTTTCAACGCGGGTTCTCCACAGCTTCACACTCCAAATCCGAGCTCGTAAACTGGAAGTCTTCTTCTGCGGATCCCGAGAGTGTCCCCAAAGTCTTGGAAAGTCCGTCCAATGATGACGAAAGCACTGGAAAATCGGAGCCGTTACCCTGGTATTTACAGCTTCAGACACCTCGGCAAGAACCGAGGCCTTTATCAGAAAGACAACGCCTACCTGCACTTCCACCAAAGCCTCCGCCTCTGCTCCAGCCCATGCTAGAGCATATCTCTATAGATCTGGGTCTGGATGATCTCTCCCTCCTCGATCTCCGAGAAATCGATCCACCACCAGCACTTGGCGCCAATCTGATGATGATAATTGGCACAGCTCGAAGTGAGAAACACTTACACGTATCAGCTGATCGGTTCTGTCGATGGCTTCGAAACACGCATAGACTCGCTCCATATGCAGATGGGCTTCTGGGCCGTGGAGAGCTAAGACTGAAGCTGAAGAGGAAGAACAGAAGAGCTCGTATGCTGAACACCGTCGGTGCATCTGACAGCAGCAATACCGATGACGGTATCAGGACTGGCTGGGTCTGTGTGAATATCGGTACAATTGAGGATGGTCGGGTTCATGAACGTGAGAAGACCAATGATGAAGACAAGGATTATGTTGGTTTTGGTGGCGAAAGCTCAGGAGTCAGGGTGGTAATTCAGATGCTCACGGAGGAGAAGCGTGAAGAGCTAGACCTGGAGACGTGGTGGATTCAGGCACTTGGTCGATATACGAGGAGGAGAGACAGAATCGCCAAGGCTGGAGAACAACATCCGCCGCCGCCAGAGACTGAGCAGGCTTCCCCAGAGACTGATATCGTTGATTCCGCCCCGTTATCTGCGACCTGAAGTCTGTGAACTGTATCAAGGGCTTTCAACATGCGACCAAAGTTTTCCCAGACTTAAGGCGCAAGGTCTACATCTATGCGATCTATCATTGCCAAACTTATTGACAGCGATGTATTGTACCAATTAGATGGGAGATCGTTCAACGAAGGGACGGTCCGTCTTAAACTTAAGGCTCAGCTGGTACCCAATAGGCTTCCCAGTTATACTTGAGCACTTCATCGCCCCATGACCACCAACCAGCAGTAAGATTCCTAGCGAAGATTTCAAGAGCACGGTAATTAGATCTGTTCTCCATCAGAGGCTCCACGAGAGCTTTTAAGCATGGCTTCCTCGAGTGGACATCCGGTACACCAATTATGAGACGCTTCTTGCTGGGCTCCTGGAGCTTGGAAATCTCACCACCATACATGGCTGGATTGGTGGATCTACCAATGAGTAGGATCTCGTACGGCCGTCTTACTATGCCTTCAATAGCGCAGATTGGATCACCGGAGACGGTGGTCTTCAGCCATGCCCACTCTTCGACTAATTCGAGGCCCCATGCTTCGAACGCCTCCAACGCAGAGTCTCTAACACTTTGCTTATTGGTGATCCAGCACGCTACTAACGCACTTGGTGCGATGTGCTTCATTAGCATATCTTGGAGGACATCCATTGGATCATTCCTGGCTTTCCATTGTGTTTCGTAATTCTTAGAGCGCCTCACTGACCTATTATCCCACGGAGGGTCGAGCAGGATGAAGTCGAACTGGCCAGGTGCAGCAGACATGCTGGGTTCTGGTAAAAGTCTGCAAGCGGCGTTACTGAAGAGAGCCGCCTCTCGTGTGCCAATTTTGGAAAGCATAAATGTCGAGAGCGCTGGCGTATTGTACTTCTGGGCTGTTTCCATCAAAAGAAGCCGCGCCGACTGGGGCATTGGATTACTGACGGCACACTCTACAAGATCTGCTATATGCACTGGCTCGGGCCCGTTGGGCGTCGCAGAACAGAAACGCAGCAGGGATTTCTGAGGCTTGGATATGAATTTAAAATTAAACCCCTTATCTGCACCACCTTCGACCATGTCTGCCTTTTCAATGGACCTTTTCTTAGAACGTGTTCCGCTTTTGGTTTGGTCTTGCAAGCTGGCAGGTTGCCGGCCTGCAATCTTACGGTCGAGACAAAATCGCCCAGCATGTGCAGCACGAACTTGTGCAAGGCCTTCAACGAGCATGCTCTGGGGAAACGTCGGTTGACTGAGACCTCCACGGCTGAGGCTGGCCTGTACCTGCCTTTTGGCCTTCTGGCTGTTGGGTTCCATGGACGGATAGGGGTTGTCTGGAGGAGGGACCGAATAGAGTAAACCCCTATATGGATTATCAATAATACCCTGTGCTTCGGATATCGAGCGCGGGATATCAATGAGGGTTATTGTTGCATCACCATTCTGATACATTATTGAACTGGGTGGTATATCGACAGAAGACATGATCATTGAATTCCATTGGTTAGATCATCTTTAATGACTTTGGAGCTGTCCTTCGACTGGTACTGATGAAGTAATTTCGTGATCCGTAATACTAAATTAGGTAGCCATTTGTGTAACCATAATCGACGACKCTTCCTACCTTATCACTGCTCGTCAATCTTCTAACTTATTTTCTGGTGTTGTGGAGGCGCTATCAAGAGGTCATCGGTTGTTACAGCATCGGTGTGCCGAGACACTCAGCCCTATGTTCCTGCGGTCAGTCAGTTTAATCTGGGGTGACGTCCAACGGCTCATTCATGATTTGACCCATCGAATTCTTTTTCTCTTCTGCCTCCTCTTGCTACCGTGCTCTCCATGAGGTAGTCAGCATCCATCCTTGGGTTTCCTACCCTTTTCTGTGGGAATGCCCCAGCCCCTCCACAACAATGCGGCACCACTACAACCCCAACAGCGATTGGAAATGGACGTCACGAGAGGAAAAGAAAGACCCGGAGGAAAGAGCGAAGCACATACATCCTCATTCAGCTCAGCGGTAGCATCAAAGCAGGCGGGAAGCCAGACACAGAACAAGAAAAGCCTGGATTATGTCCTCCGAACGGGCCTTGCAGGAGGCATGGCAGGGTGCGCGGTACGTTCGAATTCGTCACACACTTCATAAAATCTTGAAGGTTAATAAACCTCCTAATTAGGCGAAAACCATCGTCGGCCCCCTCGACCGCGTTAAGATCCTCTTCCAAGCCTCCAACCCGCAATTCGCAAAATACACCGGCTCCTGGTTCGGCGTCGTGACCGCCATGCGCGACATCAACCGGGAGTCCGGTGTGCGTGGTCTCTTCCGCGGCCACTCGGCAACACTCCTCCGCATATTCCCCTACGCCGCCATCAAGTTCTTGACCTACGAGCAAATCCGCGCTGTGCTCATTCCTACCAAGCAGCATGAGACGCCCTTACGCCGGCTTTGCAGCGGTGCCTTTGCCGGCATGACGAGTGTTTTTTTCACGTACCCTTTGGAAGTCATCAGGGTGAGACTGGCGTTCGAGACGAAGAACGAGGGGAGGATTTCCTTGAATGGTATCTGCCGGCAAATATATCATGAGCAGCCGGCGAGGGTAGTGTCGAGTGGTTCCGCCCTCGCCTCAGCCACCACCATTCCGACACCGAGAAGCGGTTTGATCAATTTCTACCGCGGCTTCTCCTCCACACTTGCTGGTATGCTCCCTTATGCGGGGATGTCCTTTCTTACTCATGACACCGCGGGAGATTGGCTTCGCTTTCCGTCATTGGCGCCGTATACCACTATTCCGAATCCTAAAAATCCATCCGCGCCTCCGATATTGCGTTATTGGGCGGAGCTGCTGGCTGGGGGTTTCGCGGGCTTGGTGTCGCAGACAGCGAGTTATCCTCTTGAGGTTATAAGACGGCGGATGCAGGTTGGAGGTGCGGTGGGCGATGGACACCGGTTAGGGATGGCGGAGACAGCGGGAAAGGTGTGGAGGGAAAGGGGCTGGAAGGGTTTCTTTGTGGGGTTGGGGATTGGATATTTCAAGGTAGTGCCCATGGCGGCTGTGAGTTTTTATGTTTATGAGAGGGGGAAGGTCTTGATGGGCGTTTGATGATGTTGGGGAAGCGGGAAGAGGGAGGAGGGTGAAGCTGGCTTTTTTATGAGCGATGAGGTGATGCCTGTATGGGCTGCATGGGTCGGCGCATTTGGGAAGGCATAGCAAAGGCGGCGCACTTGGTTTTCACAACGAAATAAGAGAGATTGTAAATACAATATATTCTGTTTAAGATCAACTGCAATGGGGTATCTTTTAAATTCACAAGCAATGTGCTTCAACAAGACCTCCGGGCACAAATAAAATTCCTTCATACAGACCTGAAACGAAAGTCGAGAATCCCATCAGATCATTATCCTCCTTAATCCCTGAGTCCCACCCAGCACCCTCCTGCCCGTGACCGCACACCTTCCCCTCCCATTTTCCCACTTGCCCTCCCTCCCATTCCCTCTTTCTACCTCTTCGTCATCACTACTCAGGTCATCCTCGCCCCATCCCTCCTGCCCGGCTCCGCCCATCATGAACACCTCCTGCCTCTCATGGGACCCATCAACCCACTTGAAGATGCATGTATAGCAGAAGACGTAGCCCGTTTGTGCGGACGTGGGGGTCTGGATAGGGTTCAGACAGATGGGGCAGAGAGAGGAGGTCTGTGGTGTTGACGGGGGGACAGTGAGGATAGGGAGACCGGAGGTGGAGGAGATGGGAGGGGAAGGCTTAGAAGACTCTGGAGGAGACATTGGCGACGGTGAGGCCTTGGAAGCAAGACTCGGCTGTTGTGGCGGAGGAGAGGAGAGGGATACGGTGTTTGTTGGTAGTCTGGAGTTTTGAAATTGGTACTGCATCTCTTCGGCAGCAGAGCTAGATGGTAAAGGTTGGCTTTTGACCGGCATGCCCGAGACGATCGGGGGTGGAAGATCCAACCCCTCAGCGGCTTTGCGCGACAACTGCCTCGCGAAATCTGAGGCGTGCCACCATTCCAGAAATTTGAGAGCGAAGATTGAAGTTGGGAGCAGGAGTCGGAGACTGGATAGTAAACGAGGGTATACGACCGAAGCGAATGTGGCAGGATTCCAAATACTGTTAGTTTGTCCAGGGCGATTCGCTGGCCTGGACGGCGGATGAGAGGGCGTTTGTTCCGCGAGGGCAATGGCGCGGTAATCTGCTTCGCCCATACGGCGTATACGTGTACCAATGAGCCAGAGGAGTGGGGAGGAGTATCTGGTGTTGTCGAAGAGGTAGGCAAGGCTAAACGCTAGGAGGGAGAAATAGTATGCTGCGTTCACGCTGGGATAGATGTTCCGCAAGAACCACTTGTAGTAGTACATTATTCTTTGCCTAATCGTTGGATTTGGTGGTAGTATATCTTGCCCGTATCGGGGACCAACAATGCTGGCTTGAGGAGCATGTATATCGTAGCTTTCGTCCAGCTTTCGTTTTATGTACGGTAGGCCAACCATGATTGCGAGGTTTTTCCATATGTCCTTGTCCTTTAGCCGCAATGTCTCTCGCATAAGAGTCGGCGCTCCTTTGCTCGCTCGAGGTGCTTCGCCGCCTTTGATCCGAAGAGCCCTTTCGCGCTTGAGACCATAGAAGTTTTCGGTGAAGCCGCCGCCATAGGTTCGTAGATAATGCCGTTCAACGGCAAGCATAAGTAGTGCATAGAGTTCATCGAATGAATTGAGAACGCGGAGAAGGTACCGTGGACGACGATGGGTTGCAACGGCAAGTAGGTAGCGAAGGGAAGGGGGTATGAGCGCGGCAAGCTGTTGTTCGGACAGGAGTTCTAAGCTTTGTCAATATCTATAACCCGGGGATCTGGAGATAGTGTTCAAACCAAACAACGACGGCTTATGCTCATCTAGGCCATTCTGTAGATTTGACATGAACTCCATGTGGTAGAGGACTGAAAATACAAGACTACAGCAGACGAAAGAAAGAGGTAGCTATCATCAAGAAGCCGAGGTAATTCAGCCCTATGAAATCATACGGAAATAACGGCTTTTACAAGCACATCGGCCTCTCCTTTTGTCTTTCAAATATATTTCCTGACCATCTTCATTGCTCGTTCCATCGATTTTGATCTGGTCTTGCTTCACTCAAAATGGCAGACTCAGGGGTCACTAATAGCGGCCCTTCCTCAACGCCCAAAAAACAAGCCTTTGTTCCCTTAGGCAAGCATTAAATCATCTTCTTTGATTTAGTGGCGATTTCTGATATTCCCTCCAGAAAATAACCCTGAAGTCATGACAAAGCTAGTCCACAAGCTCGGCCTTTCTCCTTCCCTTGCTTTCCACGACGTATACTCCCTCGACGACCCCTCCCTCCTCGCTTTCGTCCCCCGCCCCGTACAAGCTCTCCTACTCGTCTTCCCCATAACGTCGGCCTATGAAAAGGCTCGCGTAGACGAGGACGGCCCATTATCAGAATACAATGCTTCTGGACCAGAAGAAGAGGTGCTATGGTTCAGACAAACGATACGGAATGCATGCGGGATGATGGGATTGTTGCACTGTGCCTGTAATGGCGGGGCGAGAGAGATGATTGGTACGAAATGTCTTATAAATCCATTCTCAAAATTCGCTATAGATATTAAGAAGTCGAGCATGCTAACTAGAGGATCTGAAGCACCCTCAACAGAACTGGCAAACCTTATCGCCAGCGCCCTACCTCTAGAGCCGGCATCACGAGCCCAGCTCCTTGAAACATCTCCTCAAATTGCTCAAGCACATGCCACAGCAGCAGCAGGAGGCGATACGGCAGCCCCTCCTGCGGAAGCCAGCATAGATCTCCATTTTGTCGCTTTCGTCAAATCTGCTCAGAACAACCTATGGGAACTCGATGGACGGCGGAAGGGGCCTTTGAACCGAGGAAATCTCGGAGCTGAGGATGACGCACTTTCGGAGAGAGCGCTAGATCTAGGGGTCAGGCGGTTCTTGAGCAGAGAACAGGAAGGTCAAGGTGGAGAATTAAGATTTAGCCTTGTGGCGCTGGCGCCAAATATGGATTGATGAATAATGAGAAGGAAGAGATATTGTACATATAGTGTTGTAAATATGGTGAGGGCGCCAATATGGAAGAGAAAAATGGGCTTTTGAGTAGACATACTATCTTGAATATTTTCTAACTGCTATACCTGCTCTATTATGCAAGCAAAGGTACCGAGAGTCGTCTAATTTTTCAAAGCAAAACCCGCAAACGCTTTTGGTAGTCGTCCCCGTCTATTTCGAGCATACTATACCCTCTTGAGGGCGCCAAATCATTGCCCGAATGGGACCATAGTAGACCTGTTGAAGAGGTCTACTATGATCGCAATAACGACGTTGCCACAGCCCTTATAGAGTAAGGTGTCCCGTTCTCATGTATACTTCCTCTTTCTTTTCAACGTCCATTTCTACTTCCACTTCTACTTCCAGTACCACTTCCACTTCCACTTCCCCTTCCTCTTCCTCTTCCTCTTCCCCTTCCTCCAAGTCCGCATATATTATGCTCTCCAGCTTCGCCCCAAGGGACAAGACCTCCTCGTCTATCACGATGGTTAGCATCAGCTACCCACGACCACGTTTCCCTCTCCACAAAAGCAGACAAAAGCCAGGGGCGTAGATAGTTTGAGAAGGCTGAACGAAGACACGTACCCGCAAAAGGTAAGATCTGAGTCGCAATGATCCCTGCAACCCCTTTCTCCCGATCACACCACCAAAAAACGTTCGGCAGACCAGCCCAGAAAGCGGCGTTCCTCCCTCTACCGGTTGCTGTCTCATGCATTGTCAGCATGAAGGTGATTCCCCAACCTTGCGGCTGGTCTGGAGGCTGGGGATAGAAATCTATGATCGGGTTGGCGAGGTCGGGTTTCACGATTGTCATGCCTCGGCGGCCGAAGTTGGGGAATTGAGGAATTTGATTCGTGAACATTTCTTCGACTGTGGCAGGAGAGAGGATGCGGGCAGAGGTTTTTGGGGAGGTGCCTGAATTGAGAAGTGTGGAGAGGATCTCTGTGGGTACTGTGTTAGGAGTCTGGTGTAGATATGAGGAAAGATATCACTTATCCACTCAACGTGAGTAGCCACAGGACATACCGCAAAAATCGGCCGGTCGGGCGAAGCAGCCATGCCCACCAGCGTGGTGTATATCGGAGCTATCATTGCCATCGACGAACAGTGGTCTTCGGTAAGGGTGATCACATTCCCTCAGTTTACCATTTTGTTCTCTGTGGTGCATGTGCACTAAGCCTTCCATCATCTCCGCTGTGGGGAAGAAGCGGATGTTATCGATGCCCAAAGGCTGAAAGATGTTGTTTTGCATATATTCGCTGAGTGACATGCCCGATACACGTTCGACGACTCTTCCAGCCCAGTCAACGCCGACCTATCCTTCTTCAGTAACAGTACACCCAGAAGTTGTTGGCCTTGAGTACGAACCCCATATTCCCAGTTGGTCCCTGGCTCGAACAAGAGAGGCGAATTGAATGTAACTTGTGGGTGCCCAGAAAGATCATCATGGCCAATTGGTTGGCCCCATCGTCGTATCTTGTCATTGGAGTAAGCGTAGCTTAGGCAAAGAGAGGCAAGTCAGTTATCCGAGACGTTGAACATGAACTGATGGCCTGCCTCACCCAAAACCAGCTGATGAGAGAATGTCAGTCTCAACGGAGTCAGGGAATAAAGACAAGAAAGGAGGGCTACTTACCCGTATGCGTCAGCAGCATCCTCAACGTTATCCGGTTCTTCTTTTCAATCAGCTCAGGCTTTCCATACTCATTCACGTCCCTGAGTATGCAGATCTTCTTCAACTCTGGACAGATTTCCTCCAGTTGGTCCTCATCGTCGAGTCTCAATAGTCCTTGCTCAACAAGCTGCATAGCAGCTATTCCACATATCATTTTCGTACATGATGCAATCCAGAAGACTGAATCCAGAGTCATCGGTTGTTGCGTGTCCAGACCACGATCTCCGCTAGCGTACTCGACGAGAGTTTTTCCCTCCTTGTTGACAGCTACGAAGACGCATCCTGGGATTCTGTTTTTGTCTGCAGTGACCTCGTCAATTGAACGACCGATATTTGCCACGGCCGACGGCTTTAATGATGGAGCCATTGCAAGGTTGGAGTCTCAAAATTGCGAGTGTACAGCAGTAAAGAGGGCGATAATGCCTTAAGAACAAACGTTTAATTGCTATGGAGAATGGAAAATGGTTACTGCCAACCGACGCACTGGGTTGGGCGACAAGCTGCATCTAGATCCCCGAGAGGCCGACCTTTCAAAAATCAACCGGAACACTAGGCCGGTCTGGACTTGATAAGGGTCAATGTACCTCTTTTGTGCTGCTTGGTTAATAAGGTATGGGGAAGAAATTCCTGACAACTAGTAACAGAGACCAAAAGTGAATGCCGTGATACTATCCCAAGTAATGCTTGAGGCCAACTTTCTACTGTGAACACAAAATTGACTTGATTATGGTGTAATGAAAGATAGGTAGCTCAAAAAGCTGCTACTCTAGATCTGTAATGATTTCAGATGAATGCAGAGTAACTCATGGTTGAGAACACACAGTCGACAATCAAAAGAACAAATACAACTAATGTAAGATACTGTCTAGTGGTACTTTCCATAAGCGTCCAGCGATAATCATACCTCCGAGGCTCATCGTCGTAGCCATCACGATATTGACACCGTTGTTGTCCAGCAGGCCGGCTCCGGTTTCAATCCGCCTGCTGCTGACGCCATCATCTTTCTTGATGTGAGAAGCAGTCAATGGCACCTACGCATTGCATGTCAGCAACATTCGCATCCGCAATAGAACACGAACCTTTGCTCCTCCATTACCCTCTATGACCTTGCCCGTCTTGGCGTCGATTACGCTGGCCTGCAACCAACCACCAAGGGCACTGTCGACAAGACTCCCCACTCCTCCCCAAATCGTGACTGCGAGCACCCAAGTAAATTTCTCACGCAATCCCCATCCACTACCGCCTTCGAAGCCAGGCTGATTGTCACCGAAAAGCTTTCCCGTCCTCGACGCCAATCCCACAGGGCAAAAGGGAAGAAGCAGCACGGATGTCAAAGCAATGGTTGATGCGCCGAGAAAACCTGCCATGGTGCCCCAGAGAGTGATCCCACCATTTGTGCCTGGTGGTACTTGACGGAAGTTCCAAGACGTCAGAAGGCGAGGTCTGCTCTTGGATAATATTCCGAGCTCAGACGAGAAGGTATCGGCCGCTACGGAAGCGTAATTACTGTGGTAATCCGGCTTAATAGCTGCTTTGGAAGATAGTAGGCAATTCCATACCTCACGATACCTACAACCAGAAGGTCTTCACCGTAAGGCCAGCATCCTTGGCTTGCATCACCACTCTTATCTCTAGCAAGCAGCTGGCGATAGTGAAGGAGAATGAGGACAGATGCTACCAGTGAATTGGCAAGGACTTGAATATGCGTCCGTGGGCCTTCGCCGCCCGAGGATCCCAAAGAAGAAAGTGTAAGGCTTGCTTTGATATCATGTTTTACCTACAAAGGATAGGATTCATAGGTATTGAGGACGTGAATCTAAAGGCTTACCTTGGTGACTGATGTACCGGCCAGGAAAAATACAGCCAGTAAAGCGAAGAAGACGCTCCATGGATGGATAGCGTGAACGATTGCTGTCAAGGCAGCAACTACAATGCCGGCAGGTGTCAAAGATTTACGAGAGTAGGCGCGCCAGACCAGCGCCGTAGTAGCTGGCACAGCGACGTAGGGATGCATTCTTCAGTGAAGTGAGCTGTTGACGTTGAGCCTGACGCTGGTCTGATGCTGGTCGAAGGATGCTGAATAGTTCGGGAGGAAGCGGCGAGGCGTCCAACATATTGCTTGGCCAGCGGTGCATCCTCAACCTCAGGCTCCGATCTTTTCCTTCCAATCCGAATTCTGGAAACATGTCTCTGATCCTCATGGCCATAGCTATGGACTGAGAGTCATTTATATATACTCAAGGGCAGCCTCTGAAGGGCTCATGTTCTAGCGTCCCTAGTCCGGCGGACACGGCTCGAAGCGCACCACATGAGCCACCACCCACAGCATAGCATCATCAGCCCCTACTCGTTGTGGACTCATTTATTGGTAGAGCAGCCTCGATAAATCGCGTAGACAAAGCAGATTAGTGGGTCAGTGGTGGAGTCGTGGGTGAGGTGACCATACCCACCTGAGCCACAATCTTAACATCTCTATGCCATACGGGATACGAACGATCACTGTATTCGGGGACATGATACATCTGCTTTGAGGTCATGCTGATGGTGGGCTCTATGCATGTGTCTGTTGGCTCGGATTGCCATTCTACTCGACAGCGAAAGTTCCTACAGCACTCTGGTACTACAAATCACGTAACCTGTAGACGATATGACCGTGTCATCCACCTCCTCTATTTGAAAGAGAAGGAGAGAATCGTTGCGTACAATGCGAAAGATAATAATAAAATACAGCAGGGAAAAGTAAATTACCAAGTATCAAGTACCGAAGAATGATGACGTAAAATTATGGATATGGAGGGAGGAAGATCTATAGTCCTCCTCAAAGACATCCAAAGTAATCAAATCTTCAATTGCAATTAATGTATGCCGTTGACCGTTCCGTTAGTCATGCTGGCCAATTCCTCCGCCCTGCTCCTGTAAAGCTCCTGCGCCTCCCGCTCCCTCTTTTGTACAAACATATACTCCTCTCGCAAAGCGTCCAGTCTTCGCGGAAGCGCAGCTTCTTCGGCTATCTGTAGTGTTCGGAAGGTGTCAAGACTGATTCTCTCCTTCTCGAGCGCTTCTGATGCCTCGATGATTTTTTGTCGCAGCATCTTCGCTCGCTGCTGATAGCCTCCATTGTGTAATGCTATCTTCTTCTCTAACCTGTTCCCTCTCTCCGCATCTGCCATAATGGAGCTCTGGATGTTCTACACGCTGTCAGAGGTAGTGAGACCCGGTGGACTAGGGGAGGAGACACGTACATTGAACGCTTCAGTCATCACTTGGTTTTCATCCTCATCATCGTCGTAACCTCCAAACCCTGGCAGACTCGAAGATGATTTGTGGATCATATCCCACTCGTTCGCAAATTCTTCTTCTCGGTCCTCTCTGCCATCTGATGGCATCTCCAGAGCGATCTCAACCCGTGCCCTATCCAATGCATCATCATCAAATGACTCGAGGGGCTGTGAAGAGCCCTTTACGACTGAACCTTGAAAAGGATATTTGCGAGCATCATTAGCAATCAACAACGCCATCTCCTTGGCAATTGCTTGTTCGATGGGATCTGACACATGGGAAGTAGTCTCAAGCAAAGCGTTTATGTCTACACTGGAAGGTCGAGGTAAAGCGCGCTGGAGTACTTGAGTACTTCGCTTGAACTCTGCTCGTTCGGCCGCATCCTGTAAAGCTTGATTTCTTCGATCACGTTCGGCAGCGTCTTCTTCGGAAAGCTCGACCTCACCATTGGTTTCCTGCTGTTCATCGGGGAGTTCCAAGTCCCATTCAGTTTCTTTTGGCTTAGGTAGTGATGCAAATCTGACTGCGTTTAGCTGAAGTAGAGAAGAGTTGACACATTTACTACTTACTTAGACTTGAGCTGCTGTTTCAAAGACTGCTCTCGAAGTCTCACCTCTTTTGGTGTACTTCCTACCATTTCCGAGTTATTTGGATTGATCGCAAAATTATCTCGAGGAGTCCTTAACGGCGTAGCTCCTGGGCCTTGCCGCCCTCGCATGGGTGTCGCTGACAATCCGTTGGCACCACCTTGCCGTAAAGGTGTTGCCATTGGATTTGGAGTGGAAACGACATTGCTCCTAGGCGTGACCCCATCGAAGCCCGTAGAGCCGCTCCCTTCATGCAATGGCGTGTTTTCTCCTCCAAGAAGCGATGATTGCGTCTCTGTCAAGGCACGAATGTTGCGGATCTCGTTTGCGATGTGATCTTCTTGCGGTGGTGCTCTTGGTGTTCGCAATGGAGTTCCCCCAACAATACCAGTATAATTGCCCACGAAACCTTTGGTGGCCTCATTGTCTCCAGCTCCGGCGATTCTGTTTGCTTGTTCGCCGACCATCCCAAGTTTGACAATATCCTCGAGCTCGGCCTCTCCAACTTGAGGAGCTGGTAGATTCAAAGCTCTCCGCTTGCTACTCTGTTCTGCCTCTCTGATCTTCTGCATTTGTCCAGCTCTAGCAGCTGCAGCAGACGCCGCTGATGGACCAGTTTTGTCATTTTTTCTTCGTTTCCGATCCGGGTCATCCTCTTGCTGATCTTGTTTTCTCTTATTTGCTAACTGTTGCTTTCTCGGATCAAACGCTTCCCTTTGCTTTTCGTTTCGGTCGATCTCCTCTTGCGTGTCATAGAAGCCGGGGACTGCCCTCTTTTCAAAGGGAATATCTGCATTATAATCCATCTGACCCTTCTTACGATTGGTGATCTTGATGTTGATCCCCGCATTCTTGAGCTCTCGCCGCTTCTGAAGCTGTGCTAACCTCCGAGATTCCTCAAGTTGTCTCTCCCGCGCCTTCCTTTTGGCCTTCTTACCCTGCGTGTTCGCGAGGCGTGCACGCGCTTCACTCAGCATTTCCTTCTCATCTTCGTCGAGATCGATTGTATCAGGTCGGGCAGGTTTGGACTCAGGGTCCGGATCAAGTTCGCCTGGCCTACTCAACTTCAGTGTGCGGACGATAAAAATAATTAGAAGACCACGTACCTAAGCCTCCTCACATCGTCCGCGCTTGGTGCAGCAGTTTCGCCGCCATCGGGACCTCCCAAGCCTAGCTCGTCATTCTCCTTGGCCTCTGCTTCATCCAAGAGTTTTTGATATCGCTCCAAGCACTGGGTTGCTGTCCTCCCAACAATAGGCGCAATAGTCCTCCATTGAGTAGGCATGAGCTTTGCCAGGTGAAGTAATTTCTCGTCCTCCTCCTTGGACCACTCGATTTTCCGTATTCCAGGGTCGAGCCATTCTGCCCATCTTGCTTTGCATTGCTTTGGAGTTTTCCGAGCTAAGAGCGACGAAACACGCGCCCATTGATTCAGACCATACTTCGATACTGAGGCTTTAAGGATCTCATCCTCGATATTAGTCCTGTGGTAATATTTTAGCTTTTCATGAGCAAACAGATGATTTTTTAAGAGATTGATTCATACCAGACGCCTCCTTTGACTACCGGCATTGTGACGACTAACAAATACAAGGAAGAATAATGGCTGGAGCAAGATCTAGAAATGAGTGTTCGGAACAAATTCCGATGGTTTGAAGCTACTGACTAATCAGCCCTACCTCAGCTACGAATGACGTCGTCCTTATACCTGCTTCCGCACTTCGTATCGTGATAGGGCAAGCTCAATAGTACGAAGTGTCTTGGGAAACGAAATAATGTCAAGGATTGCAGGGCTTTTGGAGTTAGGCGCCAGAAGTCAAAATTCAGCCCAGGTTTTGCCTAAAGTCAAGATAACATGCAACACAAATCGATTCGCATCCACGACGGCCGAGGACAAATCAGGAACTGAACCGGAGGTAAGTCAACAAGGATTTCAAATTTCTTTTTTAGGGGTAGATTTAAAGTTTGGACCAGCCTGGAAAGAACAGCACTGGTTCTAGCAGTGAAGAGACTCCGACATCAAAAAAGACTATGGCAGAAATAGATGAGGAGCTTCGAATGAAGATGGAGGGAAGGTCGGGTGAAGGGGGGGAGGCGGGCATGGAATTGGAGGACGGCAAACCCACGGCAATGAAGAGAGGTGTCAGAAACAATATGTTTCGATTGATATAGCTATGCATCATAATTCAAATTGATCTCTCCGTTCCACCTTAAGCAACAGTATAGCTACAAATATAGAGAACACATCGTATGCGCCATGATGAAGGAGCAAAGCCATGATGAAGGGGCAAAGCCACGTCTGTTTCTTCCCCCGCAATATTCAATTATCAGCCCACACACAGACAGAAAACATATCGAAAATGTCATATGACTGAGCACAAACATCTCGACCGCTTCGCACATCATACCGATCAACAGTCCGTACATGAATAAAGAACACAGAGCATAAGCCACAATGGAAGAGCACGACCACTTCCAATCCTTCGCACATGCTGTAGAAACCACGTTTGATAGCTGCATCACGCCATCCAGAGTCCAGCATCCTCATGATGAGCCTTGCCATGCAAGCGGAGCCGGTAGAGGCAAGTGAACGGATCATTGGCCCAATTAGAATTGACACGAACAGCAACTTTAGAGACATGTGCCCCTTTGAGATCGGTGCTGATGCGAAGGGTTTGGACAAATTCTGGTGATTCCCAATTATATGTCCAGCGACCAATAGGGACATATTCCTTGGGCAGAGCAGCAACGGCACTTGAGTCCGAATCTTTGAATTCCCCGTAGAGGTGCTGAGCGTCCCGACCAATATATTCGCGCAGATCATCATCAACAATTTCGGCCCAGAGTTCAATTTCCTTTGGAGCAGGTACAATTTTAGGGCGGAGTTGCTTGCCATTGGGGTTATGCTCAATGACTAGTTCTGTAGGCGTCATCGGTCCATCAACGGCGACTGCTAGCTGGAGCTTTCCATCACCCGCCGCAGCGCACCAACTGGACCCTTCCGATTCATCCCAAGGCGCAAAGACTGTTGCAGGGCCATTTGGATTAACAACAATGGTAGTGTAGCCGGGATAGACATATTTCTCGAACCATGTCGGCTCAGTGAAAACAGCACTATGCTGGTCATAAGTACCGGTGCGCAACCAGAATCTCCCAGTAGGACTCGTGAGGCGTCCGTCAACAATCATACCGTGGAGCTGCGAGAAGAAATTAATGGGACGAGATCTGGTGGCAACTTTGGCATTCTCGACAGCTTTGTTCATGTGCCAGACCTTGTTTTCGAGTTGGTGCAATGTTTGGTGGATGTCTTGGATGTCGTCCTTTGAAATTAGCATACGGTTACCGATGCTGAAACGCTTTTTGAGGATATCGTAGCGGGGACCAAATAAAGGACCACGATAGATATCTGCAAACAAAGTAGTGAGAAGCATGAGGAATGCGATCAGGACCAGATAGTGTTTGGTCCGAAAGAACGATGACAGGGGGCGATCTATTAAGGTGTTAGAACTCAGAAGGGTTATTTGTTTCTGCAGCACGCTCGATCCTTCCGAAGGTTGGTTACCATTTGCACGTCTTGCTGTTTCATTCGCCTCTTCAATGCGCTCGCCAATGGCCTGGTTGATGATCTCGTCGCGTTCGTACACTTCCGGAGGGAACTCGTTGCGTCCCTCCTGGATCGGGGCCAACTGACGGGACAGGGCTTGAGCATCGGATTCTTCGTTGCCCGTTTCACTTTGATTGAGGGTGGCCTGGATACCGTCGGAAGCAGCAAGATTAGCAGCAGCCGCCGCCATACGCTGAGCTCCAGCGGCAGCGAGCTTAGATCCGTAGACCTTGTTTTCGCGGCTCTTAGCCTGGGCGCGCTTGGATTTGACGGAGCCAGGTCCAGAAACGCGCTGGTCAGCGGCAACATCGTCGCCAGCGGAGGAAGCCACGGAACCAGCGCGGCTAGCTGAGCGAGTGGTCGGTCCACGGCGTCCGGTGGTCGACATTTTGAGATGATTCAAGTTTGAATGGAAAAGGGTGAAAGATGGCTTGCCTGAAGCTGGGATATAGAAGAGTGCGATGGAGCAGGGCTTGCCAGAAACCTCTATGAAGAATATATTGGTGCGAATGCTTGCCTGAAGCTATTGAGTCTAGTTATAAATGTAAGTAGTGTGCTAGAACGAAAAGTGAAATAGTAAAAGTAATGGAAGAGAAGTTTGAGGACAATTTGTGTGGGGTTAGGGGCCTAGCATAGACTCACATGACTGCCTCAATAGCACCCCAACAATGGTAGCCTCTCAACGATAATAGCTTCCTAACGGTTTCTTACGCAGATACTATTGTCCAAACCCCCGCTATCGTCACAACGCAATGTCCAATACCTCAATTGTGGAGCACCGAAGCAAATGAAGCACAATGATTGTACTCTTCCCTTCCTGCTCTTGATATCGCACTTCACGGCTCTTTATTTTCGTAACCCTCCTGCCTGTAATGCTGGATGTTCTCTGGTGGCGATGATTAAGGGCCCAAGCAGGTCGTTGCGGCGGCGGAGAAGATTACCAAGATTCGGCAATGCTTTTTTCCTCCTTGCTAATCTCAGACCCCTTCAGCAATAGACACTCTTCGTTTTCCTTTCTTCAGAATTTGATTTCCCCGTGTAGACTATTGTAACACCAGCCAATCGCTCCAATGATGTTTATGGCGCAGGTTCAAAAGCGCAATCACGACGCTCTTCTTTTTGACTACTGTTCAGGACTTCCTGGTTATCGATCTTTGTAGCTCTGCTGTCTATGATGTTGAAGATTTTCTCTCAGTGATGAATTGAACTCCTTGAAGCGTGTCGCTGCTGCGACAATGATTGCAGTCGCGCAATGCATTTAGTTGCAATGAGAAAGCTTCAATGCGCTTGATTGAGCGATCATAAGAAGGTCGCATTCGAGCTAAGGCTTCTGTTGGCTTGTGGGCTTGCGAAGTTGGGACGAACACGGTGAGATAACGAAATGTGATGTTTCTTTGACGTTTGTTGATGTTGACGTGCCGCGTTTACCGCGCTTATACCTTTGCCCATTCCTGGAGCCATGGGATACACCAGATACCGTCCCTTCGGCCCAGCAATTAATCCATGTTTAGTACGCAAGGAATTGATTCGCGGAATCCAGCATCGTTTGGACATCATCACGAGCCTAGCGAACGATATTAAATAAATCGTCACGCCGATACGATGGGTTTCAAGTCGTTCAAATCTTATCGCAAAATTGGGAAATTTCCCATAGAAACTCTAAGCTGTAGTTCAACATGCGAACAGAGACGTGTGATTAGTAATTTTCATGGCCACCTCGAAGACTGCTAAATGATTGGTACCAAGGCCCCCTCGGGCGGTGGTGTTGTTCGATGCAGTCGCTGATTGGTCGGAACTTAGAAAGCCGCGACATTTGCCCCATGCCGCAAACTGAGCCTCCACAGTTCGTCATCCGCCCACCAGGCAACTCCAAACCGCCTGTTCAACATCCAAACTCTACATCATCTATCACCTTCATTCCAGATTTCATATTGGTGTCCAAATCAAGTCTATTCTAAATTCCAAAATGTGCTGCTCATCAGACATTCTCCTTGCTGTTCTTGCCATAATCTTCCCACCACTCCCTGGTACAGTCTCTCTCCCTTGAATTTTTACCCCTCAGATCCGCACTCTCTTCTAACAAAACCCATACAGTATGGATCAAATCCGGTCTCTGCTCCCTCGACTCCCTCATCAACATCCTCCTCTGCATGCTTGGTTTCATCCCCGGCCTCCTCCACGCTTGGTACATCATAGCCAAATACCCCGATCCATCCTCCGACTACGAAGATCTTGAGCGGGGCGGACATCCACAGGGACATGTAACGTATTATTATGTCAGCGACAGCAGGAACAACAGCCAGGGAGATTTAGTCCCAACGCAGCAGCAGTATCCGAGCAACAATCGGGGATATGGAACTGTGCAGGGGATGAGGGTGCCGCAGCAGCAGCAGCCGCGACCGCAACCACAACCAAAACCGCAGGGGCAAGTCGAACCGCAGGCTCAGCATCAACAGAATGCTAGTGGCGAGAGTTCCAGTGGAGGGCAAGCGGTTCCGCCAAGTTACGAGCAGGCTATTTCTGGAGACAACAAGGTGCAGACGTAGACCGCTTAGGCCTAGTCCATGTGTCACAGATGTGAGAGAATGAGGGAAATTTCCTGACGATGGTGCATACGTGGGAGGGTAGCGAAGCGAGACATTGATTGTAAAGCAGCCGCGAACGGTGATTTTTGGGTGGCGCTGGAGGTGGATTAAATGATGCATAATGAGCGGTGGTATGAGGGTGAATTACGCTTCAGGAAGAATGGATCAGTATCAGCAAGGAAGCATCAAGCAAATGATTAGTTGCCATTCTACGTCTATCAATCGTGAGAGCTGCTCATCGGAATGCTAATGATACAGGGTCGGCCAAACATGCAAGGGTATCTCATGGAGCCGAAAGTGTCGCATCAGTAATCGTCGTCTCGTATCGTACACCCATCATCCGCACATTGCTATCCTCTTACAAGGCCTCCCCGTTACTTCCCAACTTCGATCTACGACCGAGCGCTGCCTCCATAAATTCTTTCGGGCTGCTGAGCTCAATGCGTTTCTCTCCTCCTCCATTGGCCTTGACGACACCGTTGAGATCATGTAGCCCTGCAGAATCTCCGTTCGCGGTGACTCCATTTGTCGCATGCCCGTTAGTAAGTGCACCTTGTCCGTTTACTTGAACTTTTTCCACCGTATTTTCCTCCTGGCTCTTCTTCAAAGCCTGCAGCAATTCGTCGGGTGGGCTTTGTCGATACCCAAGAGGGTTGTTCTCTGTCCATCGCCACAAATCCGCGCAGGCGTCTTCCAATGTTCTCTTTGCCTTCCATTCCAGCTCCGTGTTTGCTCTTATTGGATTGGCAGTAAGATCAAGCACGTCACCTTCTCTCCGACCGACAACCTGATATGGCAAGTCCCTCCCAACTACCGCGCTGAAAGCCTTGATCATGTGGAACACTGTGCTTCCTTTCCCCGTGCCAAGGTTCCATGCGCGTACGCCAGGCCGATGATAACGAAGGTAATTCAAGGCGACTAGGTGACCCGCAGCCAGGTCGAGTATGTGGATGTAGTCACGGATTGCGGTTCCGTCAGTTGAGGAATAATCTACGGTCAAAGGCGTCAACAGGCGAGTTCCGTACGGGAAGCCAACATGTGAAATCGCATTCCTACCGTCACCAAAAACAAGTAGCTTCTCCCTCTTCCCTATTGCGACCTGAGCCAGCAAGGGAAGTAGATTGAACGGCACCCCTTGAGGGTCTTCACCCATGATGCCGCTTGGGTGAGAACCAGCGGGGTTAAAATAGCGGAGATTGGCAGCATTCCAATGATCGTACGCCTTCCCCTGTTTCTTGAGCTTGTTACGTTCTGCCTGAACGTGATCGGCAATGACTGATTCGACAATTGATTTTGTACGACCGTAGGTGTTTGTAGGACCGATAGGACAGTGTTCGGGAATAGGAATCATATCTGGAAAGCGGGTTGCGTCGCCGTACACAGTAGCAGACGAGGAAAAGACAATATTGGATACGTTGTGTTTCGTCATGGAGCTGAGAAGACAGATGGTGCCGTAGACATTGGTCCGGTAGTATTCGAGTGGGATCTCGCCAGATTCACCCACAGCCTTGTAATGTATCAGCAAAGAAATTGCGCGATTAATTGTTTGTAATAGTTCATCATAGAACTGCATGGTTGGTGTCGGTGTACCTTGAGTGCAGCGAAATGAATGACACTATCGATGTCGGAATGCTCATCGAAGACCTTGTCAATGGCAGCTTCATCGCGTATGTCAACGTTGTGGAACTTGGGTCGTTTGCCACATATAAGTTCAATGCGATTGAGCGCTTCTTCCGAGGAATTGTAGAGATTGTCGAGGACAACGACATTGTAGTCAGCCTCGAGCAGGGCAAGGGTAGTAAAGGAACCGATGTAGCCAGTCCCGCCGGTAATGAGCACAGAACCGACGGTCATTGTGATTTGTAGCCCTGGTTGGGCAAATGCGAGGTGATATAGGTGCAGCAAAATTTTGAGACTACCATGCAGGTAGGAAGTAAGTGGCTTTCGGATCTCGACAAGCTTTTGTTTAGAGGCGCAGCTGTCATGCGGGATAGCATGAAACAAATAAAACCTGGGGCAGTGCTTTCCAACTTTAGGCGACATTGCAGGGGGTAAATGACGAGCAGATGCCGCTAAGATAAGCCGATACGGATAGGTGCCCATCGCCCCGCAATGAAAGAAATGTGGGGGTTCACTGTTGCCGACGCCCAGAGTTCGTTAGAAATCCAGTGACATCAAGTTGCAAATTGGATCGGGTGGCTCAATAACTTCTAGGCAATGGAAACATACTGATTAGTGGCATGTATTGTACCGTCCGACCTTTCCTTCCCAATCCAATTCGTTCATTTGGCATCACGGCTTCTCGACTCTCATTGTACCGTTCCCAATTGGCTCTTCGATCACTGCACACCATGGCTCCCATACCCAAGGTGATGAAAGCGGTACAGATCGAGAAGACTGGCGGAGTTGAGGTACTGCAATACAAGGATATCTCTATGCCAGCGCCAGGAGAAAACGAGATCCTTATCAAGAATGAATATATGGGTGTTAATTATATCGACACGTATTTCAGGACAGGACTGTACCCGAATCCGAAGCCCATGGTTCTTGGCCGCGAAGGGTCAGGCACTATTGCGGCCCTTGGCTCTGCTGTTCCCCAGTCGCTGGGTTTCTCGAATGGCGATGAAGTGGTGTACATAGGTACTTCGGCATATGCAGAATACACTGCTTGTCCTGCCGATAAGGTTTTGAAGATCCCGAACGGCGTTTCGACCTCGGATGCGGCTGCTGCTCTTCTGCAAGCCCTGACAGCGTTGACGCTGGTAGAAGACGCCTACAAGGTCCAGTCTGGCGACTGGATCCTGGTGCTAGCAGCAACTGGTGGGGTTGGTGGATGGCTATGTCAGATACTGAGGGCGAAGGGCGCGAAGACGATAGGAACTGTGGGGAGCGAGGAGAAAGTCGCTACGGCGAAAGAGCAGGGAGCGGACGTGGTGATCATTGACCGACCAGGACAAGGGGATGTTTTAAAGACGGTCAAGGAATGTACAAATGGCCAAGGCGTTGCAGCGGTGTTTGATGGCGTGGGAAAAGATACATTTGAGAGAAGTCTAGATTGTGTAGCACGGAAAGGAACGTACGTGATTCGAAACCCAGCTTCGCTCCTGCATTCTGTCATCCAACTTCAAAGCTGTTCACTCCGCTGGGGATGGTAATGCTGATCTAAATCTACTTTGTAGTGTGGCGAGCTTCGGTAATGCCAGTGGGGCCGTAGAGCCGTTCTTGATCTCGTAAGGACTCTTTTACCCAAGCAACAGCGAGCATTCTTCTGAAAATCATGCAGGAAGTTGTCTGTAAAAAACGCCAAGATTGTCAGACCAACACTCTATAATTACATTTACACTCGTGAAGAGTATGAACATTATTCGGATGAGTTGTGGAGGATGATGATTGACAAGAAATTTCATGTCCGAGTTCACGAGATTTACCCGTTAAGGGACGTGGCAAGGGCTCATACGGTAAACGATCAACTCATACAGCAGCAAGTGCTAGCTAATGGAGAGATTACAGGATATTGAAAGCCGGAAGACTATGGGGAAATTGCTCCTAAAAGTTTGATGGGTACCTAGTAGATAATGGTTCAAGAGCGTACACAGTGAGAAATCAGGTCTGAAAGGACACCAAGCAAAAAGATAAGGGCCTTTTAGCCATCTGCCTTTCAGTCTTCCGAAACCACTATGCTAGGTAAAGCTGCTGCAAGCTCCTCTGCTCTTCCATCCTCACCAACTTTCGCCTCGGGCTCCTCTTGCTGAAGCTCTACATCGTCTCCCATAGCCTCCTCCACGTCATCGGGATCGTCCTCCATTGCCACCGTTGCATTTTTCTTTGCACGGTAAGGTAGATGCTCTACCTCTGGTACCCTCCAGCCAATCATGAGCTCATTTGGGAGCAGTGTGTAGAAAGAGCAGAAGACGCTATGGGTCGTGTCGAAGAACTTGAGACCGAAGCTCATTTCACGAATTGTCACTTCAAATTTCATACCCACGAAACAGGTTTCCAATATGTAATCCTCCACAAGAAAGCTGTGCGTCTCAACAACATTTGCCGATTTGTTCGCAGCGACTTCCTTCTCCTCCTTTGTCAGGTCTTTGGGAAGGTTGTATGGTGGATACCAGGATTGTGCTATTAATCGACCCAGAGGCTTGAGGCCTTTTGCTGATGGGTGGCGCTCATAGAACTTTTTTACTTCGTCACTAGCGCGAACGATCTTAGCTACCTCCAGGCAAGCGTCATAAGCCTTCGTAGTGATGATGCTCCAAGAGTCGCTTTGCTCCATATAGGCCTTGTTCACGTCGTCTGGAGCATGGCTTGCCATACCAACTCGAAAAGTCTGTATCGCAAGTTCTGGACTTATCCCAGCAGAACCCTTCACGTCACTTGCCCATCCAACTTCTTGGCCAGATGAGCCTTGGTAGGCCCCCCCGAAGATCTCTGAACAAGCCGTCTGGAAGTCTCCAGGAAAATAGGATCGTGTCCGTATCACCCTCGGAAGCTCCTTGTCCGTTTGATCGCAGGTAGCCTTAGCGGCAACGATCTGAACCTCATATTCAGGGCAAACTTCGTGGTGGAGTAGATAATTCAAGAAATTGCGAACGATGTTAGTTTTCGATTTCACTTGCTGATCACAATCTATACCCGATAGGTCGTAAACCTCAGGAACCCTCGATGAACTACGAGTAAGTCGTTAGATCGAGCCCGACAGGGAGATGGAGTCACCGACAAAAATGCTTTCACGCAGCCGTCAAAATCCACTTCATACGCTTCATCTAACCCCCACTTATTTATGTCAACGAAATGAGTAGCTTTCATGAGCGCGATCTCGGCTGCATTCATGTCTGAGATGTCTTTGGCATCGAGTCCACCGGAGAATTGCTTGGGGCCTGAAGAGATACCGCCGAAAGACAAGTATTTGTCGAATACATCCTTCTTTGTGGAATCCATGTTTCTCCGAGCACAGTATCGTTGAATAGCTGATTCAATACGTCTGGGATAGAGTTAGACATCGTTCAAGCGATATAGAACAGTGTTGCGAACCGGGAGAAAGCTATATCACTGTTACTCGTTGTCAGCCTGTGATCATATACTGGAATAAAAGCGCTCACGAGTCGTATATGCCTTTTTCTTCCTCAAACTCAGCAGGTGTAAGAGGCGCGTCTACATAGAACTCCTCGAATCCTGTTGGCGCTGCCTGTACATAATAGTAAGTAGCATGAACTCAGTATGATGAATATCTTTTTCTCGTACCAAACCTCGCTTGCTTTTGCTCTTTCTCTTCTTGCTTTTCTTCTTGACAGAAGCCACGCCGACCTCGGCTGAATCGCCAGGAGCAAGGTGGTCTTGGTCGACCGATGGCTGGTCATCGCTGCTACACTTTGCACCTACAGCTTCTTTGCCTCCTGAATGGGGTGATGTACTTTGCCCAACACTATTCTCCAAGGTGCCACCATGTCCGCTGCTCCACTGTGCCAGCACTTTCGGATCAACTACAAACGTCTTACCTACGCTGGGGGATAGGTCTGCTGTGCCTGTATCGCCTGGCGCTTTGTTCCCATTCACATACTGAAGCGCAGTTCTGGTGCCGTCGAGCATCTGAGGCATTGAACTCTCATGACTACCGCCGTTTCTGTCATTGCTCTGATCGGAAGACATGCCTTGTGGATTATCCATAGCGAGTGGATTTTCTGTCTGGCGACAAGATCCAACGATCTGGTAGCGCGTCCGATATAGTTACTGAACTTACGTGCAAACGATAGGAATCGAGCAAGAATGAAGACGGGTTTGCTACGGGAGAGCAACTGCCTAGCTGATGCACTAAAAGACAAACATCAGAAGAAGAAAAGAGGCCTGTTGAAGCCAATCATGGAAACAAGAAAATGTTTGGTTTTGTGAGCTTCACATTGAATGGACTGGTGGCCTAACAATAATTAAGGTTGAAAGGATTAAGCTCGGGGTATTCTTATGGATGAAAGGCAAAGACCTTTTAAGTATGGTTGCCTTGTTTTGAAAGGTAAACAATTGATGAAGCGAGATGGATGATATCGATCGATGAAGCTTTCAGCCAGAACTGATATTGATCAGTTGTGGGCCTAGGCAAATATTATTGAAATTGATCTTTCAGCTAAAATTTTCTCCCGTCCTATGAAATTTCTGTAAGCATCACTGATGTATACTCACTTTATCACGTGCAACTGATATAATTCGTTACTCCGGTTTGGCCCAAAAGGCTGCCTCGCATAAAGTATTCAAAAAAATCGAAAGGCAAACCAAAGAATGTCCAACCGAGTGTTCCATCCAATTGACTTCGGATCGACCCGCTTTTAGCTTCCTCGCATTCATTCTAACCCTTCTGATAATGGTGTGACATGACGCATTTCGGCAAGGCTGAGCAGTTTCAGGGTATCATTGGTCATTGGTGAATGCCCAACAATTTTACCAGACCACGCAAGCATCTGATGTTGGCGGGCAATTGCCTCCAGCCTTGGGTTGCGGCCTCTGCTCCCATGAAGCTCCTTTAAAACCAACATGTCTTTCACTTGTACCTGACTATTTTTCTGTCTTTCACCGGTGCAATGGCCCAAAAGTCCTTCCGCAAGTCGCAGCTCGTGGCTTTCAACAATGTCGCTGCTGGCCAGTAAGTTGCCCTCTCAATTCAGGATAGCCTTCATTGCACAGGTCATATCCGTTGAACTAGAACTGTTGCTAATCGATACCTCCACAGCGAAGGCGTTCTTTCCGACCGCTCTGGCGCCGTCGTTGTCAAACCCTGCAGTCAAGCCGAAATCGACTTCTATCAGTCCACGGCCTCGCACCCTCATTTCGCTCTCTATATCCCCACCTTCATAGGTACTCTAACGCTCAACTCCGACCCTCAAGCCGCAGCTGCTCTGACGCAGCAAACAGCGGCCACCAACCTCCCAGATAGCACCCACGCAGTACCCGTCTCCGAAGCCCCCAGCGCCATCTCCCACGCTCCCATTGTCGAAAAAGCCTGGACGCCTTCCAATGGCGGGAAGATCAACACGGATCTAGCTATCGTACTTGAAAACATTGCAGCCTCCTTCAAGAAACCGAATATCCTAGACGTCAAGCTAGGTGCAAGATTGTGGGACGATAACGCGCCGCCCGCCAAGCGTGCGAAACTCGACAAAGTCAGCGAAGAGACGACGAGTAAATCTCTTGGCTACCGCATTGCGGGTATGCGTACTTGGCAAGGCTCGGCTGTGAACCACAGTACAAGTGACGGTCTCTCTCCAGATGGATACAGGATTTTCGATAAGCACTACGGCCGGCAATTCTCCGCCGACAATGTCCGTCAAAGCTTTGAGGATTTCTTTTTGCTGGAACGAGGTGCTTTTGCCAAAGGTCCCTTGAGGAAGGTGATCAACCGTTTCCTTGAAGATCTCGAGGGACTTAAGATCGTACTTGAGCGGGAAGAAAGCAGGATGTATAGCTCGAGTCTGCTGTTCGTCTACGAGGGTGATGAAGATGCTCTCAAGGAGGCTTTTGTTGCGGAGAAGGAGTCCGAAGAGGCCTTGTTGAGTAAAATTGGCGACGGTGAGACGCATGAGGAGAGTGACGATGATGGCGATGATCAGGAAGGCAAGCCTGCTGTGCAGGCGTTGAAGTTGATCGATTTTGCCCACGCCGAATGGACGCCTGGGCAAGGAAAGGATGAGAATCTCCTACATGGGCTGGTCAATGTTATCAAAATGCTTGAGGGGTTTGTTGGGACGAAGTAGACTCGCTTTTCAGAACATATACCCGTGCATTGATACTGTTTGCTCATTCATGTCTGATAAACAAAGATAGACCTATCGAATCTTTATCCACACGATCTAGCTTCACCCTCGTGGTAACGCCGCTAGCCTATGATGTCGATTGCTATCAATCTTGTCGCTTCGTCTATGCATTATGCAGTCATGGTTCACGTTCTCTTCGTCTCGTTACTCCACCCTCAACCCCTCCATCAGTGAATCCTCCTTAAGCCCTCCACCATCGCTCTCATCTCCTCCGCATCTATTTTCCCTCCCAACTCCTCACATATGCCATCCTGCATGGCCCCAGGACAATCCAGGAACTTCTCAATCAACTCCCCATCAACAAACCTGAATGGTTCTTCTGCTTCTCTGACCGAATTCTTAAACGCACGATAAGCGTTGAAGGGAACGTTACCCGGGCTCTGAACGCGTGCAGCGATCGCTTGCTGCAAGCGCATGAGGAGGTCTTGTTTTGAAGAGCTGATCACAGCAAAGAGATAGACTGAGCCGTCCACCTATAGGATCGTCAATCTTAGTTGGAAGCTGATGGAAGAGAGCAGCAATTTTTGTACTCACCGTGCCCATGAACGCCTTCGGCACCACCACCGCATTCGGGCTCTCCTCAACCTCCACCCTCCTGATCCGGTTCACCATCTCACCTAACCTTATCTCCCCAACAATCTCCAGTCTCCGCTTATCATCCGCCGTCACACCTGCCACGTTCTGCCTCAACACCATCAGGTTACCTTCGGCATCGCTTTCAAGCCACGTGTGATTATCCACGTATTCTACGGCGGTCGCCCATGCCGTCTGGAAGTGGCGAGCTACCTCGTTGAGCAAGTGAGGGCCGCCCGGATGAGTGGGAGTACTGTAGCGAACAACAGACACGGATTTCATGAGATCAGCAATTGCAATGTGCGTGCCTGCAACGGAGAGTGCAATGGGGGCAGTTGAGGTGCGGTAACTAACGAGTTCCGTGATATCAGGAGAATTAAAGGCGTAGATGACAACCTGTAGAAGGATCATCAGCGGAGATTTCCAGCGGTAGCCATCTTGCAGCATAGGAMGCGGAGTATCTAAATGGGAACAAAACCCAACATACCCATTTGACAAGTGCGGCGACAATATTTCCATCCATTACTGCGAGTGCTCGGCACGCTCCACCAGTAGTAGTGGTCTCGCCCACATTTATGATCTTTCTCTCCGGTGTCACAGCAATAACCATGATCCTTCCTCGTATGATATCTTGTCCAGTATGACACATATACGACGTACCCACAATGAATCGTTCTACCAACTCGCCCGATGATCCATCTCGAAGGTCTGCCCGAATGCAGCTCTCGACTAACTCGTCGTCGTGGAGCGTGACGCTGTCCAGTAGCCGGAACATGACTTCGTCAGCCAGCTGGAAATGACTTTGGATCAATTCGTAGCCATCTTCAAGTCTTCTAGAGATTGTTCCTATCCCGAAGGCCTTCAGTTTCCGTGAGTAGGCAACCCTCCTTACCGTCCTGTCAAACTTGAGTGTTTGCACATGCGTAGTTCGCTCCGTATCTACCAATGCTATACCGAGACTTTGTGGAGTAGCAATGGCTATTGCTCCTGGATAGGCCTCACAATCGAACGGGCAAACGCATGATGCGTCTTCCGCCGTTACCGCGGCGTAGAGAATACGCCCCTCGGAACCGTAGATCAAGCTAGAATGTTCACAGATTGCGAAAACGTTGAAAAGTCCATTATTTCGGGGGAGAATCTTGAAAGTAGCCGCCTGAGTACCAAGAATGGTAGCTTTTCGAGAACTGAGGGCATAACTTGTCGCATTCATTGCGAAGGTGACAACCTCTCCGTTCGCCATGGCGACTAATAAAGTGGGTGCTTCGTTTGCGATCAGTTGCGTGGCAACGAGGGAACGGGGTACATTCACTATCTCTTCGCTCATGACGACCCTATGGAGTGTTTCGAGTGTTTCAGCTCTGATGATAGCAATAGCAGTGCTTTGCCAATAGCCCATGACGCAGATATTGGGAGAAACCGATGGAACGTGTATACATGAGATCTGCCCTTCCTGATCAGATACCCGCTTTGCAAGAACTTCAAGGTTCTTGGTGAGATCAAAGGTCACAGCCTCAAAGCCTCCAGTGGAAGCTACGAGGTAGCGGTTGTTGGCCGACGCAATATTAATACTGTTGGCGTCCGGTGCTGACCATTCCGCTGTGACCATACCATCTTCCACGTTAAGTATTCTAATCTTGGAGCTCGTGACTTGTACCAGGCCGTTGCGTGGAATGTTGGAGATGTAAAGGGTCCTCTCTGACAGCAACAAGCCCAAGATTTCCTCTTTTTCTTCGACTTCACCATCTCCGGAGAAATGAAAAATCCGTGTCTCGTCAACAAATGCGGCAGCCAATGTGTCAAATTGCGTTTCTGTGCCATTCGACTTGAGAGGGAAAAGGTCAGAAATGTGCTCCATATGTCCCATAATGCCCAGTTCTTCCATCCCAACACCACTTCGAATACTCCGAAGGCTTCCGTCTTGAAAAGCACCTGATCCAGTAACAATGCGTGCTTGACCTGAAGAATACTCATTTGAATGGTTTTCCCCGCTACGGTTTCCCATGTCCATGACAGTAAAATCCAGGATAGGCGCGACATTCGGGAAGGTCTGTATGGTTGATATACCTCCTTCTTGGATCTCGATAACCTGTGCATCTCCCTGATGTGATCCTACATAGACCAGTCCGTTACCGAGATATACAAGGACAGACGCTCGCGAAGTATGACCGATCATGTGGGTTTCATACTGCCTCACTCCTTTGTCGATGAAAGTCAACATTAGAAGAAATAGCCTTCCATATTCGTCTGCAAGAAGCCATCTTTGTGCATCGATCGCAGTCCAAGTAACGAAAATCACGGCTTCTTCTAGCTTCTTCGTCGACTGCTCACCAGTCGCATCATCAATGTACGTAATAGCGGTTTCTGTTAGAATAAAAAGTCCATCTAGACCGTCTCAGTACTGCGACCAGAGCTTTGCTTTTCGCTGCTTACATGCAGGGCCAGGTACGGGTATCAGATGACTCGCCCCTAACTCCAAGTCACCTCGCGCGCTGAAATGATCTAATGTTGCGCTCCCCGGATCGCCAGCACCGCCAGGGGAAAATACCAGATTTTTGATGCTCAGACAAACTTTCTGATGGTTATCTTCGTAGAGAATCGCGAATCTGGGCTCTGCGCTAGCACCTTCTTGGGGATAAAGGAAGCAGGACGATCGAACAAAAAACTCGGGAATCCTAGTCGGTACGGGATCTCCAAGGTTGAATGCTTCAGATGGTCCTTTCTTCTTGCCTTTACTGATCAGTGGTAGTATGGTGATGATACCGTCAAATAGTTGCAGGGCCATGTACTGCTTCGTCGGATCTACATGACATCGATCCTGAGACTGTGAATCCCTGGAAGTCTTATCTGCTTGATCGACGTATGTCTTCTGAGTTTGTAATTGTTGAGTTACGCTATCCCATGAAAGCGTGAAGTACATATATCGATCAGTTCCCACAAAGAGATGCTCTGTCGGAGATTGTGCAAACTGCAGTCTTTCCAGCATGGTGACCTTACCATACAAGGCCCGCGTGTAAGATAGCACAAGTCCATTTTCATTCTGGGAATATATCTCAAGTCGATTGGCCTTCCTACAGGATATTACGTCTCAAAAAGCGTTTGCTTAGGGCCGACAGAACTTACGCCACAACAAGCGATTCTTCATCTTCTTGGAGGAGTCTTAATTTTAGGGCATGTCGAACGCTACTGGGTCGATGTATTGGAGCAAGGTACGCCATTAAGACCGTTGAACGTTGATTCGCATACTATATGTGTGATTCAAAGTATACCTACATTGCACTAGCAAAGGTTGTTCTTGGAGGGTTCGACAGCACGCGAAACACGCTCCCTTTAGCGCCGGCAACTAATGTAAGGCTGCATGATATAAAAGGTTCGGTCAGTTGAATCGGTCTAATAATTTTGTATTACAGGATTATATATTATTGCTGTCCTCTTAGATTGAAATATTCAAAGATTTCAGTGACTTTGGAGAATGTAAGCGATGGTACTGGTATAGCTATATAAGGCGTCAAAAACACGTGATACGATTGTACCTAAAATCGGAATATCGATATTACTAAGGAGTATTGAAGTTGCGAAAGTTGTGAACTTTGACAGTAAGACCATTAGGATGGATATTTTCACTTAACTTATAACTCTTTCTTCTTATATTATTGATCGCAATATATCCTATTTAATATTTACACCCACCTCTATATTACTAAACATCGTTATATCGACTTTACCATTCATCATTTCGGCTGAAAGTGTGGAAGCCTTGATCAATACATATCCTTCACTTCATCACTTCTGCACGCTAATCTTGCTTCTTTTAGTGGTAAGTAATACCTCATATGTAACACCCTCTGCCCACAATCCTTCGTTTGAACATTTACCAACATCATGCGTCGTCATAGAAATAAGAAACCCTCTGCATCCAACTTAAAGTTCGAGCGTGCTACACATAAGGCTCGTCGTGTTCACCAGGCTCGTCGCAATCGGCAGGCAGTGGCAGATCGTGACGCTCACATTGGGCGTCAGCTTAATGAACATCTGGCTGCTCTTGATATCAGCTGAACTCTAATCACAATCTTTCAGAGTTAGAGAATGGCTCGAGCAACGACTAGGCACGATCACGTTAAGGGGCACGTACCTGTTGAGAAGCACATTCGAGAGGAGCTCATAAAGTCGAACAAAGATCTGGCTAGGTACAAGATGGTGTACATGGTGGAACCATCGAACCGCCTCCTCATACTTCGTTTCCCTGGTCGTGCACTAGACCAACCCTACTGTACCCGCAACGGCAACAAGCCTACAGAGTTGCGTATCAAGCCGAAGCACGGTCATGTCGAACTCGACATTCCTATCGACATCCATTCACCGAACTGGGACAAGGAAAAAGCCATCAAATACCAGAAGGCCATGCGCAAGAGTTCTACCCTTCAGAAAGGCAGTTCTTATGATATGGCAGGAGGATTTGGAGTTTACGATGAGCCAGAAACCTCAAAGAAATCTAAGGCGTCTAGGGAAACTAGAGAGGACACTACAGCTACAGAGCCATTAATGGAGACTTTACTTTCGAATATCGACGAAGCCAACGAGAAAGGCTACGTCATGAACACAATCACTTTGGGTGGGAGGATTGCACCCCATAATCCGAATGCGCCACGACTTATGGCAGGTACATTCAAAGGAGGTCAGTACACTCTCAACTTAGTAATTTAATTTCCGGCCTAGCTCGCAATGTTGGAACTATGTAATGCTTACTACCCTCAAAACTAGACGTTCTATACATGTCACACGTTGACGCCATTGTTGAATTGACGGCCAACTTCCAACATCTGGACGCATTAGCGGATCTGGAGAAGATCTCTGCACGGCACCAACGTAACACTGAGAGGGGCAAGGAAAAAGAGAGGGAGCGTGAAGCTGCTCAAGAGGCTGAAGCACAGGCGGTTGATCTCACAGTAAAGGGCACTGAACCGGACGAGGGTATGCCAGAGATGGGGCGTGGTAGTATCAAAGAGCTGCTCGAAGACATGGCTGATGAGCCGTGGCAACGGATGAAATGGATCGATCAGGACGTGAGAACGGCAGCATTCATTCAGGCGATCTTTTGCTAACTTCTTCAGGATCCTGACTCGTACCGTCAATTTGACGAACATTTTGGAATTGGCAAAGACGTCGACGCCCTGCCGACCCTAGTCTCGACCATGACACCCGAACAGTGGCTGGACCATATCAGTATTCCACGCTACGATCATACAACCAAGAAATATCGTGAGATGACTTTCCCACGGAAGAACCAGAAAGACAAATACGTTGTTCCGGGTATGGCCAAGAAGACGAGTCGTTCTAAGCACACAGAGTATGAGGAGTTCAATGTGAATGATCCGCGGGACCATGATGAATGGATCTACGAAGACGAAAACCCGGAAGAATTTGAACCTGCATCCAACCGCACCATTGAGGAGGTCGATCCGAACGAGCCGCGGGACCACGAAATTTGGATTTACGAAGATGAAAATCCGGAGGAATTCACAGCTAGAGCTGGCCCCACCATCGATGACTCGGACGAAAAGTCGGATGCAGAGTCGGATGAGGACGACGAGATTCCGGAAGAATTCTACTACGAAACGGAGAATGAAGAAGAGGCAATGCGAAAAGGAAAGCCAGGGTTCTATTACGCAAAACATGATAATGGGGAGACTGAGAATGATGAGGACGCAATGGAAGAATGAAAGAGACAACGATCAGCATTCAGAATTTCACTCCCAAAATCAACTGCAAAGAGGATCATAGATTCGTAAATATTGGATTTGTTATTATGCTAGATATAATAAAAGGCTGTCAACTGCGGAGTGAAAGTGGGGGCTGTACGGTAGTTGCTTGATATGACACTGGAGCACGGATCTTTGCTTCGACACCTCATAAGGACCAGGAGACTATGAAACTGCTGGAAATTGAATCATGATCATTACCCAGCGAGTGCCAAGTAGTAGTAGAATGCACCATTAAAATTGCTACGATACATCCCGATACAATACCTCTGGGTGTTTAACTTGAGCTGTGCTGTGTTAATTGAGTTATGCTTTGGAGACTGTTCGAAGAGTGTAGATCATCTGAAAGCCAACCTTGTAGCCGCCGGCAGGAAAAGGTCCTCCTCATAAAGTATAAAGAAAAACCAAAAAAAGGACCGTTATCAGGGAGCAAAAGCCGAACCACTAAGCGATAACCCCGTGGAAATCAAATCTTTACGAAACTGAATAAACACTCAATTTTCACGCATGTATCACGCTGTACATGACATATGCGAATTTTACGCGCAATAAAATAGTCAAAGCAAGAAAATATTTGGCATCATGTAATACAAGAGTAATAACTCCCATCTGTATGCTTGACCATTTCCTGTGATACAATACGAAAGCTGGTTAAAGACTTACGGGGCAATGTCTAAGCATTATGCTCTGAGATCTAGCAGTGTGAGATCTATAAGATCCTGCGTGATCGTGCATCATCATGATTCGGAATCAAAACTCCTGGCTGTGGAGAGTAACACAAAACAAAATAAATAGGTTTCTATGAAGTTGCGACAAGCATTTTCTCCAGCGGCCGCTAATGCAGTGTTACATAATTACCCTGACAGTTCGCACGGCCCAATGGTATCTCTTTCTCCTACCGACAGCTTGACGATGTCCTTACCAGGACTCCAACTCTCGGGTCCAATTGAACCAGTCGTGAGCACAGCTACTCACGACCTTCCCGACGGCTCGGAATGGAGATTTGAAGTCGCTTTCGGATCCAAAGTTGAAGTCAAAGTGTGTACAAAGAAAGCCGTCCTTCCCAGAATGCTAACCGAATTTTCGAATGCGTAGTTACTCTCAGGAAGTGCCGAGCTCTTTGGCACAGAACTTGCGCAGAAACAGATTTACACTTTCTCAGGTACGAAAGCCGCCATCTTCACCTGGCATGGCTGCAGCATCGAGGTCGCCGGGGATTGCCAGGTCGATTATCTGGCAGAAGAGACGCCTATGGTCAGCTATGCAAATCTACACTTAGCACTCGAAAGGCGGAGAGACGAGGCCTTATCAACTGGCCGTGATGGGCCAAGGGTGCTGGTGCTTGGCCCAGACGACGCAGGGAAATCAAGCTTGGTAAAGCTCCTGACCGCATACGCGACCCGTTCCGGTCGGCAGCCCGTCGTAATCAACCTGGATCCTAAAGAGGGTGTGTTGAGTATGCCAGGAAGTCTTTCCACAACCGTTTTCTCGTCCATCATAGACGTGGAGGAAGGTTGGGCTAGCAGTCCTACGAATGGACCAAGTCCAATTCCTGTAAAATTACCGCTGGTTTATTATTATGGTCAAGCCAACGCAGATGAGTATCCTCAAATCTACAAGCCCATCGTTACGAGACTTGCGTTAGCGGTGTCAAGCAGGCTTCAGGAAGGCGGCGCAGCAAAAACATCGGGATGCTTGATAGACACGCCAGGATCCATTATTCGAGGCCAGGGAGGATATGAGATCGTTCAGCATATTGTCTCGGAGTTCCAAGGTATTCACAAACAACGTCAAGACTGAGATAAACATGCTAACATGAATCTTCACCAGTGAACGTCCTAGTGGTAGTTGGATCTGAGAGGCTCTACAACGACATGCTACGACGGTTCAACGGTCAACGAATGGGCACTAATGAGGCGACGACAGTGGTCAAGGTCGATAGGTCAGGAGGAGTCGTGAACCGTGATGATGATTTCATGCGCAGTTTCCGACAAGCTCAAGTTCGAGAATACTTTTTCGGAGACTCAAAGACATCTCTGAGCCCCCACACCCAACAGATCGACTACATTCAATTTTCGGTGTACAAGATACCGGATTGTAAGCCACCGTGTATCTCTGCTCTCATGAGTCGCTAATTTTCACTCAGCTTCCGACATGCTAGCATCTCTCCTTCCAGGCGGGGAAGTAGAGGAAGAGCCAACGCACAAAGCAATCTATGAAAGGGTTCAGCCGAGCGCGCAGATGCAGAACGCCATTCTAGCCATTGTCCAAGCGGACGTCAATGACACACCCGAGAACATCCGCGATGCCAGCGTCATTGGGTTTGTCTACGTTGCAGAAGTCGACGAGAAGAGGAAAAAGCTCAGGATCTTGACCCCAATCGGCGGACGAATACCATATAGAGCACTGATATGGGGTTCATGGCCAGCAGACGTGGGGGAGCTGGTGGGTTGATCGGACGGAGTTGTATTTCAATTCGCATTTTCATTTTAGATACCCCAAAAGCTTTCCTTCAATATGGATGGTGTTTTTTGATGACATTGGTTGTTGCCGGCAAGGGTTTAAAACCATTCGCCGGATTTTACTATTCTTTCCACAAGCAAAATAGAGAAAGCTTAATGAGTAGACGATATGCTTCTAATAGAGCTTTACCATTTTCGAGTCCGAGTATTAAAACCTCCTTTGTCACTCAGTCTTTGATAATCTTTGGACCACAATTCCCACAAATCACCTCGTCAGAGAGTACCTATGTAGACCTTTTACCCGTGAAAAGAGTACGGCCAGAGAAGCTACGAAGGAATAGTCTACGGCTATGAATCTATTCACTTCCCAATCTCATCACCTTTTTAAAATTGAATCAGCCAAGTATGTTACAGAGGAATTGGATCAAGGACAATACTTGGTGACCTTCGGTCTAATTTTACAGAATCGATATCGGAATGCCTTGCCCAATCAACCTTCGGAGCACCATGGTCAGATTTTGAGCACTGAACACGGCGGAACAAAACTCTTGACACGTTCGAAGGATTCAATTATTCTATCATCCCACTCCCGTTGCCCAACGCTTGCGAGGAGCTCACCGTCAATTCCGATGCGACACTTTATTTAGCATCGATTGTCCCCCTTTCATCAAAAGAGCACGCGCTCCAGTCCTCCGCAATCTCTCCACCAGCCTTCAACTTCACGAACCTCGCAGATATCAAGTCACCAACTCAACGCAGGTCACAAAAACCGGGCGAACGACCAATTAACCAAAGAAAAAACGCCATTACAATCGACCAAACCTACAAATTTACGCATTTCGACGATACAAGGATAACCATAGCATATCAAAGCGACGATCCACCAATGGCCCGGTCCTCCTACCCTCCACCTCATACCCAGCACGGTATACATAACCTCCAAGGMCCCGCATATAGCGGATGCGCTTGATGGACATGGTTTGGCAGAGTTTCTAGCTCGTCCTGCTGATATGTCCGAGTGCCTCCCCTCGTAACACAAGAGCAGAGACGTGCAAAGAACCAGCACTTGGCTTTTATAGCCATGGAGTTGGTGTAGGAAGGTCCTGGCTTCTGGGTAATTCGATACAGCTCCTCTATATCGTGTGGTCTTCGACATCGGTTTTAGACTAGTAAGACCGCACACGAAGTTCTATGTAGACCTGACATCTTGAACAACGTGGCATTTTTATTGATGGGGTGCCTTATGAAGCGTCAACCTACGGTACATTTGCTCGCGCTTAATGTCTTGGCGGTTCAAGGACAAGGCGACATGGGAAGCCGTAACCGAGTCACGCGAAGCTAGTCGACGCCAACCACGGTGTAACGGTGAAACAGAAATCCTGAATAACGAAGACGTCAAGTATTACGACAGCAAATCTCTAAATAGACAAATCATTTACGACCTATAAAGCCTTACTTGATCTGGAACAGCGGTTCCTCATGTCACGGTCTTACCTTTGAAGCATCGTAGGCTTAGCGTATCAAGGAAAATCGACGAATAGCTGAACAAATCACGTAACAGAACTCCCCTCTGGACATGGAAAAAGAAGTAGACGACAACAATTGACATTCTCAACATGTCAGATCTGAAAACATAACCTCGCTGACTCAAGCCGACAATTTATGGTCGGACGAGTTGTTCCGTTCAAGGAAAAGGCCAAGGACACAAGTATGCAATGTACATGTTTCCAACACGCATTTAGACATATAGGAGGAAGGACCTGCTGAAAATGCTAATTTGGAAACTGACACCTTGAAAGACTGATAATCGCACTGCTTTGAATGCAGATGGAAGACCGCACTCACCAGCGGCGGCTATTACGATCATTAGATGGCACGGAAGTGAACGGAGAAGTATATTCAGCTCACCTGTAAGCTGCTGCTACAACCGGTTGTCGTTTCTTTAGCTTGGATTTTGTATCGTCCACTTGACGTCGTTTGGGGGTATTATCCTCGTCTGAGATCGCTTGCTGATCGTAATCTCGTTTACGTCGATTCGCCGCGTCGGAACGTAATTGGTTCGGCGAAGCGGAATGATTATTGGAGTACGACCTACAATTGCTGTTGCTGTCGTGTGACTCCAAATGACCATTTCCATTCACATGTCCGTTCGATGCCCCTGCAGACGCCGTATCTTCATTAACGCCGTCATATGACGTTGGCTTGCGAAGATGCGCTGGAGGAGGAGGGGGCTCGAATGGATCTGACATATCCAAAGAGGTCTTGGGAGCTTCTCCAGGATGTGTACATGAGGAATTTATTGATGTACTGCCAGTAATGGCGTTACTGCCGGGCCTTGTACCGCATTCTTGCTGATACAGCTCATTGCTGCGTTTTTCCCATTCAGCCTAGTATAGATTACCAGAGCATGGGGAGGGAATAACTTACAGCTCATACATGGATGGTGTTCGACTGCGCATAGGTGGAGTGTGTTCAGGCGAAAGATTTGGAGATTCTGCTCTGGCTGGAGGAGGCGGAATGAAGTTACGACCATGTTTGTGCACACCATCGTTTCCGCGCAAGCCATTAGTATCATTAGATAAAGGACCAGCCCTGCTGAAGGTTTTATGATCCCTTCGTGGGGTATGGTCCCATGAGATAGTTCGAGGAACACTTATGGGAGCTTTCGTTGGTTGTTTGGTGCTCAGCACATGCTCTAACTGATCTGTAACGTTATAATTCTCTTCATGCGGTGTGGCTGCATGCTGACTCCACTCTCCTTCTTCGACTTCCGTCTGGCCCCAATCATTGCTGGTAGGACGAGGGCGGTACAATGAGTCTATTTCACCCAAGGCGATTGTTCTGCCTGAATCATGAATGGACCGAAACATGGGATCGCTCTTGAAGTCATCCCAATGTTTGGTTTCCTTGATGCTTCCCATAAATGTGCTTGAAGCGTCTAGTCTGACATACTTGGACTGGCAACGGCCATCGTTCTCAGGCTGCGGCGGATCGAAAGGTTCCAGGGCATCGGCAACTATGAAATTTGATGGCAGTGGCCGATCGACTAGGCTTGCAAAGGAGTCATCTGCAGTTTGTGGATGAGTAGAACCCAAGGCTAAAGTCGGGACTTGCTTACTAGTAATGGAGGGCATGTCCGGTATGTCTAGCTTGGCCAGGTCTTCGCTGTCGTCATCTTCGTTGGGAGACCCTACAGACTGTGGCTTCGGAGTCAATGACATAGAATGCATTGAAACACTTGAATTACGCGAACCACGGGTTGTGTTCGTGGTCTCCGCCACTGCAGGCGGCGAATATGGTTGCTGTTGGAGAGAGACTGTCTGAGATGCAGTAGACACAGGTGACGCAGCAGGCATTTGGTATACTTGCGGCACAGATTGCTGCTGGTATAGACCGTTCTGAAAGTAACTCGCCGCATTCGCTTGGGCTGGCTGGGGCGGTGTCTGATTTGTGTAGTGTGATCCGTACGAGGTCGCTGGCGTTGGAGGAACAGTTGCCACATATGGATGTTGCTGGTGCTGGTGCTGGTGCTGATAGTGTGGGTACGTTTGCTGTTGTTGCTGATAACTGGGTTGTTGATAAGGTTGTGAGTACTGCTGCTGCTGTGGGTAAGGTTGCTGATATTGTGGGGGGTAAGGCTGCTGATGCCACTGCTGCTGCGACGGAGAGGGGCCAGACACAGGCGTTGGCGGGCCATGAGGCCCCTGATATTGAGGATAATTTTGAGTAGGATATTGTGCTCCATAGGGTGGCTGTTGCCCTTGATATTGCTGCACGTGTGGTGGAACAGCGTATTTTGTGACTACTGGAGGATTCGGTTTTTGACGTTTGAATGGCGGAGGACGATTATAAGCTCCTCTTTGTTAATTGTCAGAATGCTTGGAGTTGCTTTGATGGTATTATGAACTTACGCTGGAACCTCTCGTCTTGGTTCTGGGCAATCTTGAGCCCAATGGGAAGGAGCGCCGCAATTGTAGCAGCCATGATGGTTTATTTGGGGCTGATTTGATGGTGCGTATGTAGGATTAGCAGCAGGAGGATATTGACCTCCGTATTGGGCTCCTTGTTGAGAGGGGTATGGCTGTTGTACGGGCTGCTGAGGGTACGGGGCATATTGAGGTTGGGCTTGTGAGACTGAATACTGCTGAGCAGGTTGCTGTGGGTATGGTTGTGGTTGTTGGGTGTAAGATGGGGGCGCTTGTTGGGGATATTGCTGGGGATATTGGTTGTAGCCGTATCCCTGCGGAGCCTGATAACTCTGCGGCCATTGCGAAGCCATGTTGAATCACCCGTTGGTGCAGAAAAGCGTGAAAAGCCTGATAGTGGTTTTGCCAACTCTCAACGTATTTGTACAGCAGGGAACAGGATTTGATCGAAGAGATTGAACCATGTCATATCCTCGAATTCAAGTTTTCAATCTCTCAGCTAGCATGATAATCGTAAAATTTCGGGCATTCAGAGTTTGCGACTATGTTAACGATTGTGCTTGGGACCTTTGAGTAATTAATTATTGAATGTAGTTGACTCGAAGAGCTATGAAGAAGGTAGATATCTTCTGGAATTTGGACAGACAATCGACTTAAAAGCCTTCGTTACACTTGTTCTCCATTCTTTGCCGCAAAAGATATAGCACGGACGGAATTGTAGCTCTACCTTTGCGATGAGGGAAGGAGGTGAAGGTATGGGTTTCATTAAATTAGCAGTTGTGAGAGATTCAAGGAAGGAAAGAGCGGCAACAGCGGAAAGGTCAGAATTCAGAAGGCCGACGGCGGAATTGCCCCGTTACTTTAGCGGCTTAAGCCATGTTGCCGGGGATTATCAGCTTGGCATGGAGCAAGACAACGACACCTTGGCTGGATATGCTTCTTGGACTTGCAAGGAGCAGCACAACACGCAATGCAGTTTGAATTGGAGGGGAATAAGACACAAAAAATATCAAGATGAACATGCCATTCAACACAACGTCAGCTACAATATTGAGGGGCCGAGAACGACGCTTTTCACCAACGCCACCCGATCGAGTCAGCTCGAGTCCAGAACAGAAGTTTTGATCCAGACTCTGAAAGAGACATGCCGGGTCTTCCGGGTAAGATATTCATGTCCAGAACACGAGAGAAAGCTCTAAATGTCGTTACAGCGACTGTTGATCTAGACGAGTGCATCGAAAGGCTGTACAAAAAAGAGCTCTTGGCAGAGTCCGTCATCGAAGCAATATGCGCCAAAACAAAAGAGCTCCTAATGAAGGAAAGTAACGTGGTGCATATTGCGGCACCTGTGACTGTAGTAGGAGACATTCATGGGCAGTTCTTCGATATGATAGAGATCTTCAAGATTGGAGGATTCTGCCCTGATACCAATTATCTTTTCCTCGGTTTGTCCCCTTGCGCATTCGTTACCATAAATCTAATGACCAGTTGGCAGGCGACTATGTCGATCGCGGTCTCTTCAGTGTTGAGACCATCTCCTTGCTCGTTTGTTTGAAGTTGAGATACCCCCAACGCGTGCATTTGATTCGAGGCAATCACGAATCCCGCGGTGTTACCCAGTCCTATGGCTTCTATACAGAATGCTCACGCAAATATGGCAACGCGAGTGTTTGGCATTACTTCACCGATATGTTTGACTTCTTGACCTTGAGTGTAGTCATCAACAATAAAATCTTCTGTGTCCATGGTGGACTTTCACCATCCATCCACTCTATTGACCAGATCAAAATCATCGACCGGTTCCGGGAGATACCGCACGAAGGCCCAATGGCGGATTTGGTTTGGTCGGATCCAGATCCTGAACGAGATGAATTCTCATTATCACCAAGGGGCGCGGGTTATACCTTCGGGGCACAAGTAGTAAAGAAGTTTTTGGATGTAAACAAGATGAACCACATACTGCGAGCGCATCAGTTGTGTCAGGAAGGGTATCAGGTCCTGTACGACGATCGTCTCAGCACCGTTTGGAGCGCCCCCAATTATTGTTATCGTTGCGGAAACATGGCAAGCGTTCTGGAAGTTAGCGATACCGGAGAGCGATGGTTTAACGTCTTTGATGCGGCGCCAGAGAATGATGTGCATAGGTCGGAGTCACAGCAACAGCCCAATCAGGATGGGCAAGGGGTTGTTGTGGAGTATTTTCTTTGAGATATCATTGTTCTGATCATCGAATCAATTCAATTTGGATAGCTATCTGGCATCCAGGGGCATTCCCATCCCACGTATCATACCTCGTCAATCCCATTATTGCTCTACATCCTCGGACTGAGGATTTAGGACCGGCCAACGCCTTGCAATGTCGTCATCTCCACTGTGATGCTGGCTGTTGCCTACTTCCAGTCCTTGGCAATGTCGAAGGACCAGTCGAACTTTAAATGGTCGTTATCGTCATCGTCTACAAATCTGGAAGCCGCTTCATAGTGGCCTCTCGCGAGCATTCCTGATGGCGCCTCATCCTCAGCGACTGTGTACCGTCAGTATCACAATGAGTAACCTCAGCTTGCACCATCAGAAGGTAGATACGTACACTTCTTCTCGTAAATGGGCTTTTCCTCGGTGTTTGGGGCGTAAGAGCCCTAGTGGATGTCAGTTGGCCATGTCATCTGCATTACTTCCTCAAGCATGGAGTTGACGGGTAACACTAACAAGCATCTCTTCGTCTTTGCTCACACGGATACCCTTCCGCTTTACGACTTGAATGAATTTCAGTCCGCTCAAGACGTCATGCTGGACCTTGAAGGTGGCCTTCATGCGGAATTTGGCGCCTTCTTTGATGGTGAAGGGCTTCGTCTTCAACGACTGCAGTGCGCCTGGAACGGACAGGTCGATGGTGATGTCAGGACGACCAGCAACTTCGAGAGCTAAGGAATGAATGACACAGCGACGGGTATCCTTGGGATCAACCKGAAGAGCAGGGGAGTTGCTGATACCCAAGGATGCTTTCCAACGGTTGAGGGATTCATCATTTTGATCTACTTGAGTTGTTAGATTGATCACTGAACGACGTAAATCGCGTTCCTGATTGTTCGAGAGACGCTTCCTATTCCTCATGTTTCATAGGATAGATACACATAAATTAAATTGTTCTATTTTTATTAATAAAATGATTTTTCGACAAATCAAAGCTTTAGATATGAGCAGGCGTTGGCCCCAGAAAAGGAGACATGAAATATTTTATATTGCTGTATACTACAGATGAACCATGGAAAGCAAGCAGTAAAACGACAGCTTACCAAGTTTCGCATATTCTTCGACTGTCTTTTTCTCTCCGACCTTGAAGCCATCCGTCTTGGAGGCGGCAAGATCTTCATCAGCTGCACTCGCCATGGTGATTGAATTGTTCTTATAAATGGGAATTCAGCGTCTATAAGACAGATGGAAGTACCGGAAAGCGGAAGGAAAGCAGTGTAGATGTGGGGTCGCTTGCTTCATTGTGGGCGGCCCGCATGGAACCAGCATCACTTCATACTTCACTGGAGCCAGCAATACCTCATGCTTATCTCCACCTTCAAGAACAGTACCTTACTCATTCTTATTGATTCTTCGATAGTGGAAGCTCATCCAGCTGTGTTTTACAGTAGCTTGAGTCCGACATCGAGGGTTGCCTCACCACTTTGCTCCAGGGCTGAGATCCTGACGTCGACGCCCTAAATCGCTTTTCGCGTGGCTGGAATCTGGATCAGCATTTCCCGTGACCAGCCATCCATTTCCTAGCCCCTGTTTCCCGAAACGTTCCATTCATCCCAGACGTTCTCCTACTCAGAGTTCTGTTCCATCATATACAACCTTGCGCCCTGCCATCGCATCAACTTCACCGGTAGAAAGGGTTTCGCGCTGTCCTCCGTTTGCTGCTCGAACAACTCTACGACTTCACCGGGCAGTATCCGCATTTTGAAGCGCTACCTTTACATCAGTAGCAAGTAGATCTATTGCGCCAGCATCGACGAACACAAGATCGCCCGTGCAATGGCTCCGAGGACTCTGAAGCCGAAAAGAATTCTGCCAGCAACCTTCAATCCACAGCTCGTACCGGAGCTGACACCATCATGTGAGCCACCGCGACTGATAGCAATTTATAACATTAGCTGATCGCCAAAATATCAGATAATCAGCTGGTCCGTGAGCGCAAGTTAGGACAAACCAACCTTGCGGTCAGGACAAGTCAAATTGGAACCTCCAATGCGACTAAGAAAGAAAACCTTGGTCTCCTCGACTACGTTTACCTCAAGATTCCGTTCCCGGGCGACTTCAAAGGCTCCGAAATACATCCACATATCCCAAATCACGGCCTTCCTACGTCTTACTTTCTTATGGTATGGTATCTGCAAATTATACGCAATCACCATCTAACATCGTGACAGAGAAGATGCTCTGATGGATTTGTGAGCGCGACTGGCATGTTCAAGGCAGCGTTCCCATGGGCGAAGCAAGCGGAGGAAAAAATCGAGAAGGAGTATTTCAAGACTCTCCCCTCTGCATCAGGAGAAGAGGTGGCAGGCAACATCTGGATCGCCGAATCGACAGGTATGAACTATCCTGTTGGCCTTGGTATTCCTGTACTGATGTTTCTAGCTTTGGAGCTGGCCGAAGACTATCAGTTATCGGCATGGATCGTTGCACTGCTAGATACCGCACCAGTTGAGAAGGCCAAGGAAAGCAAGAGCAAGAGCATATCGCCGCCCCCTAAATACATCTTCACGGCTAATGATAAAACTCATTTCCCACCGCCTGTCTCAAGGGGCAGCACACCTGCGAGGTCCCGGGGAAGACCACGAGGTACATCCCCCACCAAAAGCGAAAAGGGCGCATCGCCTCGAAAGCCGAGAGTCACCAAGGCTATGAAAGCGGAAAGCGTAGCCGACACGATGGCAGCTGCAGCATCACTCCAAGATGCGCTGTCCCAAGCAACTCCGGCTCAAATAACGCCTGCGCCTAGTGACGAGAATGGAGAGCAAGAAGTGGCCAAGGTGGAGCTGAACCAGATTACTGAGGTAAAGGGTGATGTTGAAACGACGACGACAAACATCAAAGTAGACCTACCTGGAGGAATGGCAGCGAACGTTCCGCCACAAGAACAGACCGAGGAGCTTATAAGGGAGGCAAAGGCAATAGTAGAAGCAGCACAGAATATTGAAGGAGAATCATCAAAAAGCTCTAGGAAACGAAAGGCAGAGGAAATCGAGCAAGACTCGGACGAAGAAGGAGATAGCGAACTTCAACCGGCCAAAAAAGCAAGGCTTGCTGAAGAAGCATTGAAGAAGGAGAGGATCAAAAACAGAGCTTTATTTGGTGTAGCGGCTGTGATGGCCATAGGGTATGTTTCATCAAAGCTAATGTCTGAATAGGGCTAACATGCGTGACAGAGCTATCATTCCTTACGTGATCTGATAATTGGGGTTGCAAATCTAAGTAATCGGGCGCTGTATTTTTCATTTGTTCCTTCGATACCATTGATTAGGCGAAGCGGAGTTATTCTCATGCCTTTGCTACCTTCATACACAATCTTCCTTCTCTCGAATGTCGACAAGGAAATCAATTCGGGAAGGCAAGATGCAGCGGTTTTGGCATATGGAACGCAATCCACAGCGTAGCAGCTGAAAAGAGAGAATGGGCCTTTTTGACCTAGGGTACGTTGCTCCACAGATTGGCCGTGGCGAGCAGCTCAGTCCTTTTGATGTAATAAGGACTACTGATGCCAGTCACGTCAAAGCCTTCCATAATTGGCAATGTGAAATGCTAAGCCGGATGATCGGAGCTTAGGGATGAAGGGTTCTGAACCCTGTCGGAAGCCTGTGTGACCTGCAGGAAGCGGTTGGCAGATTAAGCTCCTTAGGGGCGTGCCACCCCCCACCAGCAGGCACATCGCGGCTTCCATCATGCACCTCACCCCATCCAAACTCTACTATCACTGTCCTTACCCTGCAATCCCAAAACACCATGCGCTCAATTCAATCCAGCTGTTGCCTCCATATGGGCGGCTGTTCTGCCTTTCACATCCCCCGTACTTCCTTCCCCACTTTCCCGCTACCTTCTTTATCGGGTAGAACCGGAGAGCGGGGCTTGGTTCAAACTCCAGCACCACTAAGTATCTATCCTCACAAGCGTGAATCCACTCTGCTATCGTCCTTCCGTTGCAAACAATCCATCAGTCTTTCGTGAATTTCCTTTCAGTGTCGTGTGCTCCGCTACTCTCCCTCCCGCCGCCGCCTTTCCCACCCCATCACCTCCATCGCATTTCATCTCTTTCGTAACAACGATGAAGGCCGCCATCTCTATTCGGTTCTCCCCATCAAGACTGTGTATGTTGGGCAATGGTGGTCTCACAGGCTCCACTTCTTCAACGACACGGAGAACCTTCTCTTCAACTGCGTCACAATTGACGACGTGGGGTTTCATCGGTCTTGGGCGCATGGGTAAGGACCACTACTATTGTCTTCTCCGGGCGCATTCGCCATGATTGATTCTAAGACGCATGCTTACTGGTATCATAGGATATCCCATGGCCGAAAATCTAAGAGCCAAGATCCCCGAGGCCGACACCCTTATCGTCCATGATCAAAATCGGGAAGCTGCCCGGAAGTTCAAGGACGAAGTTGCCATGGCTGGCGGAAAGGGAAACGGGAAGGTGGTTGAGGTAGCGGAAACATCACGAGAGGCTGCGGAGAAATCTGTATGTGCTTTCTGGCTTTGTTCAAGTTTCCTCCCAAAGACCGATGATGAGCATGTTCCAATCATAAATGATCTAAGTTGGGGGCTTTTAAGCTCTTCCCCTGATTCTATACTAACATCAAAGCCAATCCTCTGAAAATCTGTTTCCACTATTATCATGCCATCGACATCTCCTCACACCTTTTACAGTACGTTCGTGCTAATATCTATTCTTTTTTTCCCAGGAAGTCGTTATCACTGTCCTTCCCGAGCCTACCCACGTTAAATCCGTCTTCGGTAACATCCTCCACCCCCGTCTCCCTGCCGTCCCCGATTCCGCCTCAGAGCGCCTCTTCATCGACTGCTCTACCATTGACCCCACCTCCTCCACCGACATCGCTAATGCAGTCCACTCCTCTTCCTCCGGCATCTTCGTCGACGCTCCCATGTCCGGCGGTGTAGTCGGTGCCCGCGCCGCCACCCTCACATTCATGCTCGGCTGCCCTTCCCACAACAATAACGGCAACGGCAAGCTTGTATCCCGCGTGAAACCAATACTACATCTTATGGGCAAGAAGGTCGTGCATCTCGGCGACTCGGGCATGGGATTGGCGGGCAAATTGGCGAATAACTACCTCTTGGCCGTCAGCAACATCGCTACTGCCGAAGCCATGAATCTGGGCGTCAGGCTCGGTCTTGACCCCGCGCAGCTGGCTGATCTTATCAATGGGAGCAGCGGGCAGTGTTGGTCCAGCACGGTCAATAACCCGGTCGCAGGCGTCAGCCCTGGTGCTCCAGCGGAAAAAGGATTCGAAGGCGGCTTCTCGGTCGGGCTTATGAGGAAGGATTTAGGGCTTGCAATCAAGGCGGCGAGAGAGTGTGGGGCGGAATTGGAGTTGGCGAAGAGAGCCGAGGAGGTGTACGAACACGTTGAGGATGTGGAGAAGGGAAAGGATTTCAGTGTTGTTTATCGGTGGCTGGGGGATAGGAACTCGAGGGCCAATACGTGGAAGAGCCGATAGCGGAATGGTTGCGTGATCCTTTGACTTTCTCAACGTGTTTTCGAAATGATAAAGTCGGGGGAACTACGACTAGGAAGGAGGAATTTTCGGTTTGGGGACCGGTTCGGACCACATAGGATTGGTTGGTGGCATGACATGGTACTTTATGGACATACATAGACTATGCATAAGGGCTCAAAGAATTAGCGCTGCAAACGGCAGGCTAGCATAAGCATGAGAAGGTAGAATTCAAGAAGCCCTCCATGTTTCCTTACTTCCCACGAGTTTCTGCCCCTCGCCTTCCTCATCTTCACTCTCCGTAATCTCTTCATATTCGCTGCTCCCCTCTTCCGTTTCTTCTTCTTCCTCATCCTCTTCTTCTTCACTACTACCACTCTCCTCTTCCTCCTCACCTAACCACTCCTCCAGATTCTTCGCCACCGCCACTTTGCCTTTCCCCTTCCCCTCCCCTCGCTGCCTCTCCTCCCACAAAGCCTTATCCAGCGCGTCACTAGCCGGCCTCTCCCCTCCCGTCCCTACCACAGCTTCCCTCCCCCCACCACCTTCATCCCTCATACTCGGGTCCGGCTCCTCCCCTTCCTGAACCCATTCCGGTAACTCCGCTTCTCCGCCCCCGAACTTCGTCCCCAGCACCAAGCTTGCGGATCCCAAAGGCAGACCCTTGCGATATTCGCTGGGTGAAGGCGCGTGGGGGACTGGTTTGGGAGCGAGTAAGAGCAGCGAAGCGAGTTGGGTGGCCGAGGGATCGGCGAGGAGAGCGCGGTAAGTACGGGTTCGGTCGCGGAGATCGTAGGAGGTGTCATAGCGAACGAGGAGGAGGATGTAGGACCAGATCTTCGGGATCTGGTGGTCGGAGTCCGCCGTTTGGAAAGAGCGAGGAGGTGCG